>JAQBSW010003396.1:0-84064 GCA_029291075.1 Eudiplozoon nipponicum | reverse complement strand
AAACGCGTCAGTGCGTTGCGACTGATGGTAGTTTTGTTATGTTGTTCGACGACTGGTTTAATACAATGGGATTGGTGTTTACTTCAAGCTCGCAAACTTGATTTAAATTAGTGGATAGACTGCCGGCGCAATATATAAGTCGCCCACTTACTAAAGCAGAACAAAGCTATACCGTCACAATAAAGTTAATACAGGCTGCACAATGAACACTGTTAAAGTTTGATTTTCTGTCGTCGGTGGACGTAAAGAAGACTACGAATCCTACAGCAGTAGTTCATTGGCTATCACCGGTTTTTGAGAAAAATGGGTACATCGAGCTATTGAAGAGCACGAGAATTACAAGGTAACGATTCATCATCGAGCAGGTATCGGGAATGCGGTAGACGATGTATTCGGCAGCATTTCGGCTGTGCAAGTTTTGCCACTTAACAAGGTCTCTAAAGAACAGGGAACTAATGCCACATTGTAAGAAAAATTCTGCCAGGTAAATACACGGCACAGTGGCGTTCGCACTAGATTAATTTATGATCCTGCAAAACGGGATGCTAGTACAAAAAGAAGAACAAAGATTGCAATGGTTTCTGCCGCAGTCGATATGATAAACAATGGTGTTCACGATATATTCTACTTTGAAAATAAAATAAAAATGTAAAATATAAAGAATAAAAAATGACTTGTTTCTATGTTAAAATCTATTTACGAGCATCCGTGTTGATAAGACCATCTGTTTCCTCATTGTGGTCATCTATAATAGCCACCTACCATTCCCCATACCTATAAGTCATCTAATAATTCTCCTTAATATGTGCAATAAAGATTATCAATTCATCTTCAATGGTCAATATTTCACGAAAATCAATGATGTGGTGATGAGTATTCAGTTAGAATGTCTGCTAGCTCATGCTTACATGTCCTATCTGGAAAAATAAAAACTAGAACCATTCATTTAAAAATACTTCCATACATATCTCAAGTATGCAATTATGTTTTAAGTGTTGGCCTATAAAAACAAATTATTTCAAATATGATCAGAAGTATAAATAAAGTCAACATAAACGGAAAGCTTTATCTCATGTACACATTTGATGACTTGATATGAAGTTAGCCCTACTACCGCTCGTTTACAAATTCGTACAGGAGATCATACCAGCCAATTGACCCACATTACTCGCCCAAATATATAGAGGGTATAAGGCGTAATACAACACTTAGCTTATATTTACAAAAGTATGTACGAACTTATGGTGTTTAATTAGCAGAGAATTAAGAATGTTGTATATAACAGCCTAGGGTGTGCATAATTATTTTTCGTTTTAAGCTTTGAGAAACACTTGGAAATCCACCTGATTTTGAGTGTGATGTTTATGAACAACGTTTTAAGCTATTGAAGAAGCAGTCTCTACTATGTCAGCTGTGCGTAGTCTAATATATTGTCGAATTTGCTTCTTTAGTAATAGGCTGGTTCGGCCTACATAAAGCACTGAGCAGCTATGAAATTTGTATAAATAAACTATGTTGGACTTTCTAATTGCAAGGAGATTATCTTTTACATTTAAGTTTAGCAGGCGCCTTGTAGTATAGATGAACATCAAGTGTTCATTAGGTATCCGAGACGTCACTGCTTTTATAAATCTTCGGATGAATATTTCGGAGGGTGCGTCTCATTTAAAAGATATACTGAGATATATTGCCTTTTAGTCTGGTACGGTTTCATTGCTTTTTTGTCATTGCTTATATTTTATGTTTGTTGCAACAACTTTTTTTGGTTACCCGTTTGCTTATCAAGTTTTTTAAGCACCGCCACTTCTTTACATTGAAATTCCTCTCAACAAATTTTCTTTATTCCACCGGATAAATTGCGTATAAAATTTCTCTTTCGCGAAATTGCGACATTAACCATTTTTCACAAGATCTCTAAATAGCAATGTACGTCGCATACCAATAACTTATTTGACTTCGAGAATAATCAGCTTTACATTAGAGTGTAGCCAAATTGGTCATTGTCTCTGAATATGACGGAAAATGTCGTGCTTAGCGTTGTCAAGTATTGAAGGCCTGCGTGGATATTTCGAAACAAGTGACGCTGTCTTTGTAGAACAGACAATCAATTGGAACGTTGGCGTCGTAACATTATTTGTCGAAGATCCATATCAGCATACGTTATTTCCGCAAGAAATGGGTAGGCTATTTACAATCAGGTAATGGATGTGATGTTCCCCAATCGTATGAGTAAAAAGGTTCACAGAGCATGAGTACATATAAAACCAGAATCATAAATGGGTCTTGATAAGAATAATCCATTACACGACAAAAAATTCGACATATTATCCATCAAAACATACTTATAAATTATGTTGCACGTAGACTAACAAAATATCCAATTGTGTCAATATTTACACCAAATGGTTCATAAATCGACCAAATTGCTACGGAGTGTGAGCGCAATAGTAAATATTAAAATGCCACATCAATGGAGAAAAATGTATCACCAAAAATACAGTGAAGAAATTATGATAACCTAGTATGTAATGAGAATTTCCAGATGGGGCCCTGTTCATGCGCCATTAAAAATTAGTTCTGCCTATTTAATCTAATAATATTGCCCATTGATTAGCTTAGAATAAATCCCATATATCAGAACACGGAAAACATCATTAACACACCGCATATTGTATGAGCAGCATAAACAATATTTTGTTTATTACTAACAACATAAAATACCATTAAGCAATCATTGATTGCGCGGGTGGTGATAACAACATTATAAATCATGTTTGTGAGCTTGAAGTAAACACCAATCCCATTTTATTTGACCAATCGTCGAACAACATAACAAAACAACCATCAGTCACACGTACTGACGCGTTTCAACCTTCAATGTTCATCATCAGAGCACGACGGCAAACTAACTAGCAAGGATCAGGTCGCAATGCATAAATATGAAAGGCAAAATTGAATACGCGGCTCTCACCTCTAGAAGTCTTGCATAAATTGTACTTGACTGAAAACTATGGTCTGCACAATTTCTATGCAGTGACGAACATGAACTTATATACATGTGGTGATGATTACAGTTAGTATAATTTTCTGAATATGAATGAACCGTAAACTGTTGTATTGTCCAACGCTGCTGATTGTCAATGGAACATGATGACTAGTTCTGGAACAGCACGTTTCCGAACGTGCCAAGAAGTAAGTTATAATAAAAGAGGTTACATAAATTTATATTAACGTTACTCGTAAATGTTCAAAAGATAACGTTGCACTATTATGCGAGTGATGACAGCAGTGCCAAAGTTAAGACAACCTAATTTAAAGAAACTAAATTTGTGTCCTAGTTAAAGATCATAATTACAGTTGAATAACGCTTGATAGAACATGCTTTAATCATGCCATAACAACAATAATCTTAAAATCACACCCTATCATGACGATGTCATATATTTTTTTGCAGTGGCGTATTATCGACAAATAACAGAATATTTGGTTATAGTATAACAATTTCGCATTATCAATTATGATCAATTAAATTGTGCGTTATTGGCATTGATTCGGATGTTTCCATTACATGAACTAATTAGGATTGTTTTTCCTGGACATTTCAAGATACTAAGATCTTGTGCCATTTTTGCAAAGCTTTTAGCGTAATTCAACTCGCAAGATTTAATTTTTTAATAATGCTTCCATAATAATAAACCATTCGTTATGTTTTACACATCTAGCAATGGTTTTGATCAACAAAAACGAAGAAGATACATATTGTCTTTCGATTTGTTTAATTAAGTTATTTTCTATTGGTCCTGCATTTGGGCCTATCATTAATAGAAGTTTTGAGAGAATAATACTTTAACCAATCAAAATAAGGCAAATTACCATTGGTTATTACTGTCAAAATGAGGATACAGAGAGCCTGCCACTCATTTTATTGAATGAAAGGACAGTTTTGCGTGTTGTGGTTGTAGACTTCGGAACTATGTTCGCCGAAAATGAGCAATTGCTTCAAGCAAAATATCACTATCAGCAAGTTATCACGAATAGCGTTGGAAAGTTCAGCGGATGGTTTATATTTAGTGTAATATTTTTCGCCTTCACATATCACTGGATAAGCTACAAAATTTCTAGTCACTTATTTCCTGCTTATCAGAAAATGCCTCGCTATAAACAACTTGAATGGGATTCCAGGTAAACTTTTATGTATATCAGTGTTTGTGCATAATAATTATAAAAGCTTTCTTTGTTTATATATCATATGATCTGGAATTATGTATCACAAACTCAAAAAAAATATAGAAGTTGAAAACGTGTGTATGCTTTGTTCAGTCGTGTTTACTTTTTAGATTGTATAAGAAAAATAATGTCCTATATGTTACCATGTACATTTGTAAAATATATAACAGCTAACATCTTCACTATGAATATACGAGCCTTCTAGAGGAATAGTAAAATACTTTTGAATCTTCAGGAAAAATATCTTTCAGTGTAGACGAAATGAATTTATTTTGAAGGCTTAAAGAAATTATTAATATTCTATTATAAATTTCGTATTTCATAATCTTTTGTTCGTACCTCAGGGGGAAAAATAAGACGAAATCACAATGGTATTAGCACTGAATAGGCGTATACGTCAATCCATATGGTTTGCTTATATTTATTCTATAAATGCTAATTTAGATTAGACTACGCGCATATATGTTTGTTTTTGCGTTGAGTGAGGGGTTGGTATTTTCGTGTATACGTGTGAGTTAATAGTAATTAAGAGCGGATATTAGGGCAGGCATAAATACTTTATAAAGTAAAATAAATATAAATAAATTGGTCTTAAATGAGGAAATCACATTTGACACAAATTATTTTTCTGTATGTTGTCAACCCTGACGATAAACCTAGAAATGAAGTTCCGAAAATTTTAAGAACATTCAGGAAAACAACAACATTTTTGGACAATCTTTTTGCGGACGACTTCAGAGTGACGGGAACAGTGAGGACCCATCAATCAATGCTAACGACAACCTATGCACCTGGAAATGTAAAGGAATCAAGAATTTACCGACCTAAGAGTGCTATCAATTGTCCTGCAATGGGCTACTGCGGAAACAACTTGACTGATTTAACTTACCATTTTCCCATATTTTTCCTGCAAAATAAAATATAGTCTTAGATGATCATTTTAAAGTTATTGAAAGGATCTTTTGACATTGCTGTAGAATGCGACGAGTTTGATTGGAAAATACACGTTGATTAAGTGAGGAAGTCAATTGTGGTATTGAAGCTTCGAGTTTTACTAGACAGTAAACTTAATCGAATATTAAATGTGCCAATTTCCGGTTTTTTACTAATTATGTTTGTAGTTTTGTTAACTGTGTTCTGTATTCTTCGCCACCATGGGTTAAAGTAAGCACGTACAAGCTTTATTGAGTATGATAAGCCGAAAAATACACATTTGAGGAAGCATGCTCAGTCTATCAAAATAATCACATAATTCATTGCGAGTGGGGTTCCTAATAATGGCTATTTGTTCATAGATTTATTTATATGTGATTTTGAAGTGTTTGAAAGGTTTCTCTGTAGTAACATTAACTCAGTACTCTATTGCACTTAGAATTTTTCACTTGTAGGAGTATAATTTATTTCCCTTGAGCTTCCGGATATCGTTCGACTTCCTCTAATTAACCGTCTGCTCAAAACAAATCAACACACAAAACTGATTGTAGCTTCATTGCTCAGTTTCTATTATATTTGCTTATTTAGGTTTAGTGTGTTGAACGGGTTTAAGTTGACTATCAAGAAATAATATCGGAATTGTATTCGTAAATTGTCAAACTGAATGAACGAGAGCTTATTTTTATAAGTCTGCGTCAATAACTAGTTGTTCATTCATCTGACTTTGTGTGTGATGATTGTAACATGGCATTTTAGATATAAATTTTCATTTAAAGAATTATTCCGGGATATTTTAGTCTTAAGGAATGATTTGTCATTTTATTATATTTCTTCTTTAAGTATGACTTCTAAAAGGGCTGACTAAGATTCTTCTATCTTAAATGACAAATTATAGAATATGTAATGCATATTCTGTCTTTAAGCATATTTTGTTATGATTACGTCGTATTTGTTGCCTGCATATTTTGACATTTTTTCTGTTTAATTTATTTTTTTGTTGGAATGAAGGCAATGTTAAAGAAATATGGTTCTAAATTTTGGACCATGCGAGATTCCAGCATTGATTGGAAAGCGAGGAGATGCCGTTCCATATAGTGTGATGGTTGATTGTCCGTTTGAAATATATTTGTCAATGGGTTGCCATGTAGCTGTGTTTAAGTTTAGGTGGGCATGTAGATTTATAATTTAGAGTGCAAAATGCCTTTGAAATGTCATCACAGTTAAATTTAGAATACTGTGCATGCCGTGTAATGAAGTGGCTGTATTGTATGACCGATTTCACGTAAAACCATGTGAAAGTTTTAGTATATGAAATCTGACTAATAGAGCACATATTTGACAATAAAAATGTATTGTGTAAGTGAAAATATATGATATTCTTTAATGAACCACCTTATGTTTTACTCATGACTAGTCTGAAGATGATTTGCCATGACATATTTCTCAATATATATTTTAATGGGATGAATTTTGTGGAGAGGCCATTATTTTACACGTTGTAGTTGCTCCGATAAGAATTCAATATTTGCTTCATTGTTAGATTCAGTAATACTAGGACTCCAAACAACAGCTTACTAGCAGAAAGCGAGACAATTAAACTTAGTTTAATTTCATTCTGGTTTTATAGTGACTAATGATAGTGGCGTTGTGTCAGATTTTCATTTTACTCAAAGTGGCTGTGAATTCACATTGTTAAATGAATTGTGTTTTACTATATATAAACTTCAGTGACAATGAGATTTAAGCCAATATTTCTGAAGCTGTTACATGCCCGCTTTATCTTGGTATTGCTCATAGCGATTTAGAATCGAAAGAAAAGCAAAAATCACATATATGAAGCGGATTTCAAATCGATTTTCTCCCTATATTACATTCTTTATCAAACTTATTTTTAATTATTTACGTCTAGGCTGCATGTTTTATTTAAGCACCATTCAGATTGTACACATATATTTGTCAGTATAAACTAAGCATCCTATAGTGTACAAAACGCAATTCATCCATTATTTGTGATTTTTCTCTTTCTTTCTGTGAGAACTGAGTAAAACCGTCATCAGTTTTTGGTATGAAGATGTCTCCGAAGAATCTGATTAGGTATAAATGACAATGTATTCCACTTTAATCGAGGTTGCGATTTTGACTTAAATACCTGACCGGTCTACTGGATGAATGGCTTTTTATACACTATACCATACTTAGTTTATACTGGCAAATGTATGTATATAACGGATCAGGTTTTTGTATCAAGATCGCAACCTTGATTAAAGGTAATTTTTATCACCACCCGCGTAACCTATGTTCGTTTAATTGTATAAATGAATTCCACTGCAGCCTAATGCAAAATGCGACATTGTGATATCATAAGCAGATAGCCACGCATTAGAAGCAAAGTTTTAAGAATAAACTTCCCATCTTGGTGTGAGAGCTGCATATCTGATTTTATTACTTCATCTATGTATAGCGTTGTGATCTTCGTTAACCTTTTCCCATCGTGCTCTGTTGATGACCCTACAAGTTCGAAATGCGTCTGTACGTGCGACTGGCGGTAGTTTTGTTATTATATGCTTTTGATTAAATTGTATTATTTTAATATATATATATATATATATATATATATATATATATATATATATATATATCAAGTCCGGAAATTTTATTTAAACAAATAATCCTTCTAATTTACTCGTTTGATGTCTACGTTTTAATATCATTGATCAATCATTACTTATTGTTGTAATCATTTCTGAATGTCTTGTTAATTTTAATACGCCTTTTCTCGCTTTAATTATATGATGATGTAATTATTTACTTACTGGCTGTAGGTTGTTACCTCTCGATTCGTTAATAGTTGTTCTATAATTTCTATTGCTTCGTTTTTGTCAGACTAGTTGTGTTTGCAACGGCGAAACAAAAAATTATCTTTTTTTGTAGCATTTAGAATATGCTAAAATTTTCACCAGCAAAATGCTCTGCGAACAAATGTTGGTCATTTTTAATTTAAATAAATGATTTTACTGTAGAATAAAATATGATTCGCTGAAATCTATACAACAAAGCTTTAAAATATTATGTTTCCACTAAGAAATAAATATTTTTATGATTGAATTTCTTATTATTACAGTTTTATTATCGTTGCAGTATGCTTATTTCTTCACAGATAAATCATATGTGAATATTCTAGTACATATGCTTAATGATGAATACTAACCATAATTCTTATTCTTATACAGAATACATAAAATTATTCATTAAATTCAACAAAAAATTGCAAAAAATATAATCATCAGAATATAATGTTAATTATTATGACTTTTTAAAATACAAATCAAGTTTGTGAACCATTATTTTAAATATTTGGCCAGTAATAATTGTGACAACCAAGAATTGCGTTTAAACTCCTCAATTCTACCTGAATTGCCCTTCTAAAACACTTAATCATTTTTTTTATTTATAACAACGCTTCTTATATAGATAGCTTAGAATAGATTTTATATGTACTTATTTCTTATTTATTGATGTTTAATTTGTCGGTAAATAGGTGACTAAAAAATTCGAGAATAAGGATAGTTTGACTATTTGCCAAGATGCTGTTATGCTAATGGATTTTTTCCTCGATCTATTGAAGGCCATATAACTATGGTCTATTTGAAAAGTAATACTGCTGCTTTTTTGTCTACGTACTTGTAATAGATTAGACTGAAAGTACTTAACTCTTCTCTCATTGTATGTTCTTTAAAAAGGAATTCTCTAAGTTAACTCAAAATAGCTTTATTTGAACACTGTTACTTCGGAAGTTTAAATACTGTTTGTTGCGAAGAACTAATATATATGCAAGTATGTCCTATTATTCCACATTCTTCTAACAAATATATAGTGGTTAAAGGGCGTAATACCGGCTCCTACTGATGAGTCGCCAGTAAGCACGAAACGAATGTGCATGAGATTATACTTTCCGTTCATGCTGCCTTTGGTTTATCCTCCTGGTCACAACTGAACTAATTTGTTACTTCGGAAGTTTGTTGTAGCAAACCTGGAGTATAAACAACGAAAAAAGGCAACTATAAGCCGATATATGTAAGTATACCGTCCAAAAGAGGATGCATATCAGAAATATTTACTCGAAGAATTTAAAAGGAAATGATGTCTCAGGTGAGTAATATACAATTGATTTTTTAATATAACAAAATTCGTGCTATTGTGTTTTAGGTGTTGCGCATCTAGTAATAAATTAGTTCAAATATGACCATAAGGATAAACCAAAGACAACATTAACGGAGCCTATAATCTTATATGCATATTTAGTTTTGTGCTTACTGGCGACTCATTAGTAGAAGCCGGTATTATGCCCTATAAAATCTATATATTTGGGTGAAGAATGTGAGAAAATTGTACGGTACAATCTCCTATATGAATGTTTAAACCGGCATTAATGATGTGAACTTGATATAAAGTATTCGACAATGCGACTTCAAAGCTAACTCACGATATGATATATATATATATATATATATATATATATATATATATGTATATATATATATATACAAAACCTGTAAAGGGTATCAACACTATGGCTGTTGTGTCAGTGCCTGATACCAACACTATGGTTGCCGAGTCGATACATAATACCAACACAATGGATTTCAAGGTATGCTAAAGTTCGCCAAAATTGAGAATTACAACAACTTCTGAATACTTGTGCTAAACATAAATGTGGAGGATGAGCTCCTGCAATAGAACACTCAAACATTGTTTTTTTGCTGCTCAGTGCGCAATGTGGGCCGGACTGACTAGTCATTAAAGAAGCGAATTCAAGAACATTTTAGACTACGCACAGTTGGCATATAGGAGAAGGTTTTCGAAAAAGCTGAACAGATTGTTGATCAAAATCACACCATGTAAGGCAGACTTCCAGATATTATTCATTTTCCTTTATCTTCAGCTAAGTTAAAATATGTTTTTACATGATGTGAGCATAAACTGGTGAACTATTTGTATATGTGTGTATGCGCGTGCCTCAACATGAGCGATTCAAACTTCCTGTTTGTTCTTTTTTAATATAGGTATTTGATCCAATTGAATCTCCTTAGCTTTCGATAATTTATTGTAAACTACCAGATATTACAGTTGAATTCAGTTATGGCTAAAAGTAAATGGCTTTTTTGAGACTGCGTTTTATATACCTGTGTTATTATAAATTTAGGAGACATGTTTCAACATACTTTCGAAGGCTGGAATATTTCTCACATTAAGTTTGTATCTTGTACTCCGTGAGGGATTAGTAAATATAACAAGATAGTTAAGAAAGTATTTATATTGCAGCTATTATTTAATAATAATAATAAATTTTAAATAATACTACTAGTGCTATCTTGATAAATAATCAAACATAACTAATTTAATTAACTTGTTAATGACAAAATTTAAATATCATCAAAAAGTTTTTAATTCCATTTTCAAGCAAAGAATAAAAAGTTAAATGAATTATTTTGAGGATTGTATATCAACTGGTAACAAAATTAATTTCTTCCGTTTTTATGGAATTCTACTTTTTTATCATTCTTTTTACCTTTCACGTGGACAAATATAAAACCGAGTTTTGTCATAAACACCATACATCTATTTCTTATTTTCTCATAAAGTATCTAGAATAAGAGTAGAACAGCCGTTGTTGTCAACCATAAATATTATTGATCAGTATAAATTTTGGAGTTGTCGATCAACTTTTTTAGGCCGAATTGACAAACGGTTAACTACTGGAGTTTAATAACACTCAAGCAATAAACGGCCGAAATCGTGCAACATATTGGTTAAACCTTGTTTTGAATACTCGCCAAGCGTTACCTTTAAGTTACTTACTAAATTTAGGAACATAAAGACATCTGTAGAGCACTTTCTTTTTATACATTAAGACCCGATTTATGCAAGAAGAAAAGTGTTTACAAATGTTTATCTCGAGTTGAAGGGATTTCATGTAAACGATTGGATGTTATAATATTTTGTACACACACACACATACACTGTTTTTTATATTTTTATTTCTTCTTTTCCTCTTCAGAAATATATAAAGATATGTGTGTGTAAGTATTGAAGGAGAAAATGAGAAATAAATACTTCCTGTATACGGAAAGATTTCTTTTTACCTTCTATCGAGGGAAAGATGTGAAGAGTCAAGTTATGAGTAAAGGAATAGAATTATTGTGTATAAATTTAACAAGGGCAGTTATTTTAAAGCAAATTACAGAAAATAAGATATCGAAAGAAATATGCTTGTGTTAAACATATGTCCAATAATAGATGTAGCAATTGAAGTATCTGCATTGCATACTAGCCAAGTTTATTTTTATTTTTTAAAACTTGTTTGAGGCAATAAACGTATGCTTAGAATTTTCTTCTTTTATCATGTACGTTCAATGTTAACTGAATTCGCTGTATTTGATTGACATCCCTCTTTTTAAAGAATGTATATATGCGCACACACACTGATATTGATAAGTTAAACGATGTTAACAAATTTGTGTTCAGTTTCGCAGTTCAGATGTATTGTTCAGTGATTGACTAAATTTTAAAAATACTTAGTTAATTTGACTAAATTAAGAAATGCAGTTGCGTGAACAACTATTTGACTAGGAAGACTAGTAATTCTTCGAAACGTCGACCAAATAACACAAGATAATGGCTAAACCTGACCACTCGCTTATTATTTAATCGTTGCTTTATTTTTAGTTTTATTTGCAAATTCACATTTATGATCATTCATTTGTTTAAAGCTGCATTTTATGGATCTTTCGATTTTGATTCCCGTTGAATAAAATAATTAATACATTACACGACAGAATTTTGCTCTTTTACCTGATCCTCGTTGTCTGAAACGAGGTTATTTTGTTCGCTGTCCTCAACATGAGTTTTCGGCACTCGATTTTGACCATCTCTCTTAACAGTCTGCTCATCACTTCAAATTCAGCCAAGTAATAAGACGAATTTTAATATGTCTTATATTACGTGGCTATATATTAGATTTGATGAGAGAACAGTTGATAAAGGCACTCAGAGTCGAGTGCTGAAAATTCAGGTTCAAGAAGAAAGTGAACGAAATAACCTTGTTAAGGAGAAGAAGGATTAGGCAACTTTGTGGTTGACTAATTTTTGAAAATTGGCGCTTCACGTCTGATCAACGTATGGTGCTGCATTGATTGTACTAAATTGATCACCTTTTTAGTAATTTTTATCGTTGAATAGGATTACACCGTCTAGTCCTGCTAACTTTAGCCTATCCTTCGGGTCCTATTTTAACTAATTTACCACTGTATATGCCACGCCTAATGTTTATATGTATATATACTGGCTCTTCGCAACAAAACATACATAACTATTACATTATCCTGTACGCCTTTTACAAATAGTTATTACTTTAGTAGTTGAAATTATATCAAATGATTCAGACAATATTGAAACCTTTATTTAGATGCTTGTTGTAACAACTCGCACAATCATTGTTCATTTGATTATATAAATGTCCAATTCAATACAACGTCACCAGTGAGTTTTGTGTCTATTCTATAATGCCAGATTGGCGGTGTTTAGTATATTACTGAAAATTATGTGTGCTATGCGGCAGAATAGCTCAGTAGTTAGAGAAACAGATTCTGATGCAGACGTGCCCAGGTTCGAGCCCTGTCCACGACAAATTTTGGGCAGTAGATGTGGACTTCCCAATCAGGACGAAACCGGTCTACTGGATGAATTTCCTTCTCTACATCATACAGTGCTTTGTTTATACTGCCAAATTTATATACATAATGGGACATGTGTTCATATCAAGATCGCAACATTGATTTAAGTAATTTTCATTACCGCTCGCGCAACCATTGGTCATTTTATTATATAAATAATTATTCAGACAGAAAACAGAGTTATAACTAGTTCAACCATATTGGATTAGAAAAGATTAGACCG
Organism: Eudiplozoon nipponicum; assembly: GCA_029291075.1. NCBI lineage: Eukaryota > Metazoa > Platyhelminthes > Monogenea > Mazocraeidea > Diplozoidae > Eudiplozoon > Eudiplozoon nipponicum. The sequence goes on along the minus strand of JAQBSW010003396.1, from coordinate 70,948 downwards.
TGAGAGAAGTTTACATAATTCTGAAGTATTTCTAAAATGTATTGGCTTATATTTATCAAGATACAATATAAAATAGGGGAAAAATGAACAAACCTTGCAATAAAACACACCAAGGAAGTTGGCTGACAGATGTGACGATGCGCTCGAATAAAATATTCACGAATGAGTTTATTATTGGAAAATCCGCGGAGGAAAGCCGTGTATCATGGTGTTACTGGTATAGAACTTTGTATTTACACATGACGAAGGTTTCTTTTCCTCTCATTAACTTAATCTTGTCAATATTTGGTTAACAAATACTGGAAGCCTTCTTGGCAGCTTTACCAGAAATAACATTGTGAGACATGATTTCACTGCAAAGCGATACAACAGAAATATGAGTGATAGAAACAGATAAAATTAAGGAAATCAAAGTGGTATTTAAAAGAAGACAAGTATTAACTTAAAGCTAATTAATAATTAAAATGTGCCGGTTTAATGAAGATATCTTTGGATTTATATGTTATGGATGTGCCGGTGATGATAATTATTTAAATCAAGTTTGTATACAGTCGCACAAACCAGAAAAACGTTTTTAATGTACTGACATATTTCGACCTACTTTGATCATGATCAGAGAACAGTGGCAATCTGACTAACGAAGATCAACTCACAAGTAAATCGAATCTGCGGTTAAAACTCCTGGTAGTATCGTATATGTATCACATAACTGGAACAATTTCTATTTGGTCACGTACTTAACATTTCGCAGCTCTTGCAATATTTTTTAAGTTATACAGTTGAACAAACATTGATTGCGCGGTTGGTACTGACCGCATATGTGGTATTGTATACCTTATATATAATTTTCAAAAGGCCGAACTTGTACAAGCTCTTAACATAAAGGTTTTCAAGATAAGCTAAATTTCTCTATAATTGAGAGTTAGATCCAATTTTTAGCACCTTTTATTCCAATAAATCCATACAATAAGGCTTCGATTGACATCAGTTATTACATTTTTTGGTAGTCATGGAATCATTCAATTAGATATATAATAGTTATATATTCTTTTTTCTGTGTACATGAAACTATACCTTTTGTTTATGCTGACTTCTCCATATCCTTCTGGACCTATTTGAATAAATTTGTTACTATGTACACATCACCTAATACACATTTTCATATATATATTGATTTTCCTTAACACATAATATATTACTGTTAAATATTTAATTTAATGATGGAATAACTACAATGAAATTTGATAACTGATGCAAATCGTGTTCAGAGTGTTTGGATTTGCTGGAATAACAGGTGTTATAAATTAGTCGTTATTCTCAATTATGGTTAAATCTTGTCTATCTCGAAAACCATTAATTCGATGCATTTTAAAAGCTCGATTGTTTAAAAATCAATGTATTCGTACATCGTAAAGGCTCAAAATTTCGAAAACCATTTTTTTTATTGGCTGGGTTTACGTAATATGGGGTGAGTTAGCTTTGAATTCACATTGCCGAAGACTACATCAAGTTGATTCCATTATTGCTTGAATACACATTCGTCTATTTGTCCCACATTTATTGACAAAATATGTATTGGATACATGGCTGACAACTGGATCCTACTGATGAGTCGCCAGTAAGCACGAAAAGAATATGTACATTGTATTATACAGTTCGTTCATGCTGACTGGTATATCATGCTAGTTCTATTTAAACTTATTTGTTACTATGTTCGAAATACCTAGTATACAAATATGTAAAATAAGCAGTTTTGCAGCTGTGGTAGGTAGAAACGCACCAGCACGGGCAGCTTACTGCAGTTCTACTAAATTTTACGAATGGGAGAATGAAGTTGAATTGGTTTTTAAGTCAATCTGACAAACGTTTTTTAAAAATTGATATCACCACTTGATTATTTAAATATATAACATTTTTACATGCGGCAAAAGCTACAAAAATGTAATGTTCGCGACTGCATACAAATTGTGCAACCGACAATTCCAGTCAAGTGCGATGTATGCGAGACTACTCAGTTTGAGACCTGCAAGTTTGATTTTGCTTACATTAAATGGTCCTCATGAATTAGTTTGTGGCTGACGTTAGTTTTGCTAGGTTGTATGATTGGATTAAAAAATGGGATTAACGTTTACCTTAAGTGCATTAATCTACTTTTTAAACTTATGTCCATATTGAAAAAATATATGCTTAAGTTAATAACGTTGGCGTTTATATTAAAATAAAAAATCATTCATAAAATCCAATATAAAATTATTCATTACAAACAGTTCATTTATAAAGAATTTGACTCTGTGTATATTGATACTCTCATCAGATAGATATAAAAGCTAATCCACTAAGACTTATTAATGTTTAACACTCAACAACTTGTGAGATCTAAAAATTTTTCATGGATTAAGAGGAAAAATGACTATTTAGTACACGCATTAACAAATTCATATTATTTCACTGGCATGTTTGTAAATTATAAACACGGAAAGACAGGTTGAATTAAATATTTGGATTATATTACAGAGGCTGATTATGTTAATTAATCAAAACCTGGAAATACAAGTAGGAAGCAATATGAATATGGGTAATATGATAAAATACGTTATCATACGTAAGATTTCATTCTTCTTTTGTACGTTTTGTTACGTAAGAACTAATGCTATCATTCTCAGGGGCTAGTATATTCATGCACTATTTATTGACACCAAAATAAGAAGTATATCTCTAGATCCATCACATTATGTAAGTTAAATGAATAATACAAATTTTATATAAGGTCATGGCGATTCTCAATTGGACATATTATTTGAAAAAAACTAATCAGATCAGCGATTTAAAGTCCACAGTTTAATGAAATATAAATGATACATTGCCACTTTTGACATTAAATCGAATATTAAAAGTGATGACTACAAAAGAGACAAAAATCCAAATCTGAGATTATTCTTAAACTTAGTTCTAATTAGCTGTATCAAATTATGATATGTGTTCTAAAATACATTTTAACGATAAGTCTGTAGATATGTGAATGGTTGTGTAGGCTTTTAGAATTTAAAAATTTGAAACATATCCCAGATTTCTGATTACCCTCTGAGTGTAGTAGAAACGGTGTAGGACTAAGTGATAAAAAGATTTGATTCGGAATTTAATATGGGAAAACCACATGAAACCAGAAATGATTAGAATATAATGGTTATACCAAATTCCAAGTTGGAAAGAGAAATCAGGTCTTCGGCTGGGAATAATATTAAACCAAATTTGTAAGCAAAACGCGTGCAATTGGCTTCGTACTTTCGAAGCGAATTAAAAAAAATGCACAATTTTAAACATATTGTCTTTATTGAATTACGCATTGAGGTTATAAACTGGTGTATGTAGGAAAAACCCAGAAACTGATTCAAGTTAACATATAGGAACATGAACTAACATTAAAATGACAACAAAACTAATTTTTTTGGCCCGCCATTCTTTAGAGTCAAACAATTCTGTAAAATAGATAGGACGTAGACAGATAGTGATATCATATTTAAATCAAGTTTTTGATCTTGATATAAACATCAGTCCCATTACATTCTTTCATTTGTAAGTATAAACTAAAAAGTGTATAATGCAGAAAGGGCAATTCATTCGGCCGACCGGTTTTGTCCTTATTGGGAACTCTTTACCTACGGTTCAGAATTTGCCGTGGACATTGCGTGAAGCGTACCTAATACAAACGAAACCGGTCTACTGGATGAACTTTTGCAATTATGTATTAGGTGTTGCCCACCTAGTAACAAATTAGTTCAAATATGACCGGAAAGGTAAACCAGTCAGCATTAACTTAAAGTATAATCTTATGTGCACATTCGTTTCGTGCTTACTAGGGACTCGTCAGTATGAATTGGCATTATGCTCTATTTCCATTATATATTTTGGAGAGGAATGTGCGACAATTGGACGGTGCAATATACTGTAAGAAAGTCAAAACCAGCAGTAGTTCCGTTCTTGCTGTCTGGTTTATCATCCTAGTCATATTTGAACTAATTTGTTACAATGTGCGCAACACCTAACAAATAATTGCATATATATTAATTCTTCGCAATATACAGTATCTAAATGTTATTGGATTAATTGCTTTTGCTACCTCATACAATGCTTAGTTTATACGGAGAAATTTATGTACATAATGGGACGGGTGTTCGCATCAAGTTCGCAAACTTGATTTTTTTTAAATTTACTATATTTTGCACTAAACGTACATTGGTTGCGTGGTCGGTGATAATTATTACTATAATCAAGGTTGCGATCTTGATATAGACACCTGATCCATTAATAACATAACTTTTGTCAGTATAAAATAAGAATTGTATAGTGTAGAAAAGGCAATTCATCCATTATATGTTGCATTATTTTATATGTACCCAATATTTTACCAAATAAGATTTTGGTATTTACTTTTGTCTATACCTGAAGTTCATTATTTATCTTTTATGGTTCATTTTGTTGTTGTTATCCAATCAATTGTGTTACGCCACTCAACTAATGTGATTGATCTAATTTGTCATCTGTTTTATATTTGAATAATTCTGTTTCACTTTTAACTGCTAATTTCATTTTTAAAAGGCGTATATTTTTTAGCAAACATTGAATATTCCATGTTGAATTGTGCCCTAGATAACGCCAGCTGAAACACTCAACACATTCTAATATTGTTAAGTGGTTCATTTTAATTGTAAAATAGATTTTTGACTCGTAAAATTTAAATACATTGCATTTTTTATTAGTTTTTGTAAGTTGAAATGAAATATCGTTGATCTAACTGCTTAAGCATTATGCAATGGGTAAAATGCGGTTTATGTATTAGGCAATGGACTAACTTATAAAGAGCTAGTTTGTGTTGAACTTGGAGGATATTTCCAATACCAGCCCGAATAAGTTGCGTAATCCTATACATGCATGCATATAGTGCTCCCTGGCTACTTCTTAGTGGGAGCCGAAAATTCGCTGCAAGCCTATTCATTTGGTGGTGCAACGTGATGTAGTTAGGCAGTGCAATCTTCTATATTTATGCATATAGCGGCTGTATTTGTGTGAATTTGAAATAGAGAACCCGGTCTATTGGATAATTTGTCTTTTCTAAATTATACTATGTTTAGTTTTTATTGGCAAATGAATGCATATAATTGCACGGGTGTTTATATCAAGATAGCAATCTTGATTTAATTTAGTATAATCACTATATATTATACCTACTTAAGTTATATAGGATACCAACACAAGGATTTTTGAGCGAGTCTAAATTGCACCAAAATAGAGATTCAAAGCCACGCGTTATACTCGTTTCTTCCGTGGAAACCTAATTATACGTCATAAATTGAAATAATTTAACATATTTTTGCTTTAATAATAGCATCATTCAATTGAAAATATAACATCTTTATATTTTTGATAACGAAGAACTAGCGTATATGCACTTATATACTAGGTCAGAGTCAATATGTACAAAGTTCAAATCACAGTTAGCCGTCGTAGTTGGTTGGATGTACTCACATATATTACTTTCCACAAAACATGTGAAAGGTGTTATCTGTAAGATTACTACTTCAAACAGGGCTCACTTGATAAACATATCAATTCCCAGGTCATGATTTCGTTCAACTTTCGCAACTGATTATTAGGTGACGACCGCAAGTGAATTTCGAACTGGAGACACCAAGCAAAACGTTTCATTTGCAAGATCTATAGACAATGGCTTTATGCATAAGTTGGAAATGTAAGCTGGTTGGCTGTAGTGTTATGTTGAAACTGAGCAGTGCTAAACCATAAAACCTTTTTCTAGGTACGCTATGACTAATAGATAAGACATTTTTAAACATCTTCCTCTACAACATCATCATCGTATGAGAACTACATCAGTATTTTAAAATTAACGTCTTAATACCAGTTAACGATGGACAAATATTCAAATATATTACATATTAATACTGTTCGTAATATCTTTTGGTGTTTGTTGATCCTTTTAAGTGAATTTTAATAAAATTGTACTTTCGATTTAATTAAACAAGGATGTTACTCAATTAATCAAACACAGTTTTAAAACTAAGTCATTTTAAAAGATTCATCCAACAAGTACTGTAGAATAAAAATTGTAATTCTTCGCAATATATCGTTTTACTAAGGGCCTCAGGTCCATCGAACTCACATCTCTCTCTCAACACACACACACACACATATATATATATATATATATATATATATATATATATATATATATATAAGTATTTTAATTGCTGGTAAAATATAAAAATAAAAAAAATAATAAACTAGTCGGATTTAGACTTTATTGGGCCCTCATCAGTAGTTGCGAGAAATGCTGCGACGAGTATTTGAGCCGGGATGCATTTGGACAGTCTTGTAACTCATACCATATACAACGAATGGACCTTAACTTGATATAAAGCTGAAAATTGCCTATAATGCGCGAATTTAGTATTCGTATATGATGGGTTTCAATACTCTGAAACAATTGTATCCTTGTCCAAATCCTGGCTGTGTCAATTATTAAAACAACTGATGAGTGCCAATATGAAATATACCAGTCCAGTTATTGAATTGTATTTGCCATTTTGTGCAACGCTTAGTTTATACTGAAACCATTCATATATTTTCTTTATAATGCCTATTGCCTTTGAATATTGCACGGTAATATTTTAGAAAAATAAAACGTTAAATAATCAAGAGTATGACAATTGTGGAAAACGGTGGGTTTATTTCTAGACTATTTTTCAACACGTCACTATCCTTCAATTATATACATTTTATGGTTTTGATATGATTAAGTGAATTAGAACTAGTCTGAAGTTCAATTTTACTTATATTTCTTTGCGGCAGTCGTAAGATTGTCGATGGTTAATTACATGTTACTTTAATTATTTTATCGATTTGTGTCTGTATGCGTATTGTGACATACTTATTGTATTGTAAATTGATGCTTGAGATATGGTAATTCTTGTATTGATGGATTTAGTTTTGACCAGGATTTCATTTTGTACACTATTTTTTTTCTTTCTCCGTATGTTGTTACTCGTGTCGCATTGTTCATGAGTTTTATTTAGTCTCCCTGGTTACAGCGTAGGGTGTGCAGGCATGCTAACTTATGCTTGTGATTATATTTTCATTCATGTGGAGCCTATATGGCATCTCTTTAGACCTAAAATTCGAAATAATCATCTCCAGTCTGTCATTATAAAACAGACACCACGCTACCTGGGGAAGTGGTAAAGGATCAGTGCTTGGAGCAACAGATTCTGAAGCAGTCATTTCGAGGTTCGAGCCACATCTGCGGAAAATTCTTGGCAGTACGTGAAGAGTTCCCAATAAGAACGCAACCGGTCTGCTGGATTAATTGCCTATTCTACTGACGAATTAATGCATATGATGGGAATGATGTTCACATCAAGATCGCAACCTTGATTGAACTATTTTTTTAGTTTGCGTGACTCATTGTGAATCGAATAAAATAACATTTTGATGGATCTTTTAATGATTAGTCTGAATGCTTGTTGGTTAACATAAAAGTCTTCGTACACGCATAATAATTGTTCCGGATTTGCTTTATGAAAAGCTGAAATATTCTCACTGGGAATGGGCGACCTAGTGTTCTTTAACGGTCCACATATAACCATAAACGACTTATGTTTATATGGCATTAAAATGTCTATCTCTTTTGGCTTTTGTATGGCTCTGCATGATGTATTGTGCTACAAGTAATAATGAGGATTTAAGTTTATTTCAATAGTGCGACCTTGATTTATTTATTAATCAATAGTCCTGTCTCAGTTATTAATGAAATATTTTTAAAACAGCCGTGTGCCCTGTTTAAAATATATGATCTGAAATAATTGATTTTCCTGACGGTAAGAGTCATTTTTAAATCAATTTCTGCTGTAAATGTTGTTGGGTTCTGTTTAATAATTGCCTTTTCTTTTTTCAAATATATATATATATATATATATATATATATATATATATATATATATATATATATATGCCTCAGCACATACATGAAAATGTTTTACTATGAATCATCATCATCATCATTCACAGCCATACAAAAGCAAATAGTTACTAATGTTTCTCAGCCATATAATCTTAAGAGAAAATAAAAACAAGAATTTTTAAAAAGAAATAACGAGAAAAATAATTGATGCACACAGATTATCAGTGAGATTTATGAGTGAGAGCACCTAGTTACTATGAGTATATTTGTCTAGATAAGACAAAAATGAAGCAGGCTTAACGTCTATACAACACCATTTTAACCATGTCAGCATTGAGGAAAGGCAACAACAGCAATGGCCCGTAGCCATAGAAATTCTGGCCGGCGTAGCTTGGGAATGGTATTATGAACCTTGTCGGGTCTAATTGGACACGGCCACCATCCCGTTTCATGAGAAGCCACGATTTTGACCTAACTACGCAGTTACACTTAGTGTAAAACGTGTAGTGACGAAATGAGTGTTTTCCAGGCGCTAAGGGAAAGTTTCGGCTCCTGAAGAAAACTTTGGCCACTGACATCGGGGAAGATAGTGCTCATCAACTTTGATTGACTGACTATCTAAGAGAAGGAAAACTCTGAATAAAATCTATTCTCACTATAAATGGCCGACCTAGTGTTCTTTTACAGTCCACATATAATTATAAACTATGAAAGCTTTGGGGAGAATTTGAAACAGATCTATGATATTCAACGTAATGATTCATTATGTTTACTTGTGCACTAGGTAAATTTGCCTTAGTGATCCTGTTTAATCATTGTGCAATTATTTGGTCTGGTAGGTCGCCTCTAAATGGTAAGTTTAGAAGAGCATTTTTGCTTGTATCTTCTGTCAACGTGATATCAAGTTGACATCTATAAGCCGCTCTGGGTAGTTGTGCAATATCAAACTATCCTCAGGTAAATTCTGTTTGTTGCGGGGAACTAATACATATGAAAGTATGTATTAGGTGTTGCGAACCTAGTAACAAATTAGTTCAGTTGTGACCAGAAGGATAAACCGAAGGCAGCATGAACGGAAAGTGTAATCTCATGCACATTCGTTTCGTGCTTACTGGCGACTCATCAGTAGGAGCCGGTATTACGCTCTTTAACCGCTATATATTTGGTAGAAGAATGTGGAATAATAGGACGGTACAATCTCCTAGACGAATGTGTAAACCCGTAATAGTGAAGCTAACATAATCTAAAGTCAACGACAATACGACTTCAATGCTAACTCACACTATATAATATATATACAGAGTCTGTAAAGGATACTAACATTATGGCTATTGTGTTAGTAACCGATACCAACATTATTGTACCGAAAAGGTACATGGTACTAACACTATGGTTTCCGAGTCGGAACATGGAATCAACATGATGGATATCAATTTATGCTATAGTTCACCAAAATTAAGAATTACAACAATTTCTGAACACCTCAGGTAGCCTAGTTCTTCTTCGGTCGGGTGTTCGGAGCCGATCTTCCCAATTTGGTATTCCGTGTAGTTAATTAGGTTTATTTGTGGAATTTTGGCACACCAACGCTGTATTTGATGTATTGTCCGGTGAAAAAGGTTTTCTTGTGTATTTTCATTGTCAAAAAACCATTCTAGAGTTAGTTTAATTTCCAAAAAGAGAAGTTTGTTGTCTTTCTCTAACTTCGATGCCCAAGTTCGCTTGATTGAGTTAATTCATGACTTAGACTAAGTTTGTGGCTTTTGGGGCCTTTAGGTCGAAAGAGATAACACATAGGCTCCGCCTGAAGAAAAGGCTAGCCAAAAACATTTAAGTGAAATGGGATTAGTGTTTATATGAAACTCTTAAAATTTATTTAAATAGTTGTTATCACCATTCGCACAATCAGTGATAGTTTAATTGTAAACCATACTTTAAATGGGTTTTCTCTTCATCAACAATTAACTATGCGCACCATTATTTCAATCGCATGTGCCTTACTGTGACATTGAGCTTTGGTGTAAATTATTAGCTCACAAAACTAACGGAGTGAAACCAGTGTCTATTTATTGGGTGCATTCTACAAAAAAATCTTACTCTGAAAGCTATAAAATCTAGATCTGGTTTCATTCGTATTAACCATTCCAACATTAATTACACAGATTTTCCGTTTATCTGTGTGTTTGCGCTGGACCATTAAAAATTTATTATTGGATTTCTTGCCATCTATGCTGTATAATTTATATAAAATTAACATAAGACTTTTTTATATCTGATTTTAATGTAATTGACTGTCCAACCTCACCGAGTAAACTAATAATTAGAATAATCGAATGTTGTACGACAGGATTTATCAAAAAAGGTCTAAACCATGGCTTTATTAATAGATTGTCTCCAAACTGAGTTTCTTTAAATTCGGACTTCTTTGGACAGCAGTCACATTCATTCAATTGGCTTCACCCGCCAAAATCCTATTTCATAGACAATAGCCTTATTGAGTTGAAGATATTCAGAATAGCTTTCCAACTCTGCAAAACTGCTTAATTGGAAAAGATTTTGACGCACTTTATTTTTTACGAGGATATTTGTGCCATCATCATCATCATCATCATCATCATCATCATCATCACGGACAGCCGTTAGTAACTGACATATAATCTTGAAAAGAAAAAAAAATAAATTGAGAAGAAAATAAATCAGTAAAATTTAATTTAAATACAACTACGAAAAAACGAACAATTTTCAAAATAGTGATTTATCACATGGATCTAATTAATATGAATATTGTTAACTCAATAAAACAAAAAGTGAGGCAAACGAAACCTTTAAACAATTCCATTAGCGCCAATTCAGGTTTATGGGAAAACAAAATCGGCAATACAGCCTCTTTGCGGTTTTCGCTGTATCGTATCATAAACACAATCTAAACTTGTATCTAACTCTGCTCAACAACGAAAAGTAATTTAAGAAGATGATTCTACCATAAATCTGCAACACGATCGTCACTAATCTCAACTCGATCTCATATGATTCAGGGTTCGCAATCAAGATTTATGATGCGCACGTTTGACCCATTCTGACAGACTAGTGGGTACTATACCAGCCAATTTGAATGTAGATGGCTTTAGCTGTTTCAAAATCTGTCCACCTTGTATCTTATGTTAAACTAGTGCTACGCGAGGAAAAATCGCTGTACTTGACAATCGAAATGAAGGCATACGCAAAGCGTGACCGAGTCAATGCAATTGATGAAGCCATATATTTTTGTCTAACGAGGAACGCTTGTTGGCCGATTCAAAATTATGTCTACGGATGTTGGCGCTATTTATTCGTTGTTGGTAACCTGAACGCGCCGTGGTCGAATGCCTTAAAGTGTCTAAATCATCAACACGGAAGAGTGAACTTTCACTGGCGTATAATAAAACTGCACGTGCATAATCATTGTACCCACAACCTTTAAGATAAAGCAAAATAATCGCTTTACTCCATAAATAGCGAATTTTGGATGAAGTTACTCTGGCTTTCGTGATTCCCATACTCACATCGTCAGATGCATTGCCTGAGTTATTAATAGAACTGCCATTGTTAATTAAGCCTGTCAACTACTTCCAGGTCTTTGCTTTTCAGCTGCCGAGTTGGCGTGAGAGACGGGTGATCCTGTATAAGTATCTTACATTTCATCCAGAAAGACAGAACAACGACTGTTTATCTATTCAAGATGTCGTCAGCAGAAACTGTTGTCGAACAATAGTACAATATCATATGCATAGTCAAGATCGTCTAATCTACCACCAGATAGAACTTCAACATTTGCATTATTAACGTATGGAAAAGTTGTTCATTAAAATAGCTATTGAAAATTTAATGTAAATGGGAAAAGTGGGCCTCCGTGACGGACACCAATACGAGTGGTAATGTTGTGTGCGAATACTTTGTAGACCTTAACGTGACCAGAAAATGTTTGTATAGTGAACGCGTATAATATTTATATCACGTTTTGATAAGATATCGAGTAAAACCTTGCGATCCACTGAGTTAAATGATCCTTGAAGTCTAGATTGTCAGATATTGTTGGATTTCCATATAAATTTCGTTATACAAGAATTTGACTTAAGCTAAAAATATTATATACATACAAACTCGTCCTTTTCGGAATCCGATTTGTTCTTCTCCAGTATGTGATTCATGCGAAGCGCTAAGACGGCGTAAGCTAATCGAAGCCAATAACCTAGATACGACTGGAGTCTACCCTATAACACGATGGTTATCACACAAGTTAAATTTGCCCTTTTTGAAGATAGGAATAATAGTTAACACACTCCAAACAACCAGCACTATACCATGATTCACTATAGTACGTAAATGATTAGTCAACGTCCTGCTATTTATGTCGCCACTATCCTTAATTAAGGTCGGAAACAGATCCACGTGACCTGTAGCTTGCGATGTTTTAGAGATAAGATTGCATTCTATATATCTAATTCTGATGGTTGTTTTGAGATTAGCGTTCCACATTGTTGTTACAGACACACTATGGGTGATTTGTACTGATGCATGCGCCTAAGAAAATTGTTCTTTGTAGCTTTCAGCCCGCCTATCAAAGAATAAACTTCTAATCAGTTATTAGATTATTGGTTCAATAAATTATTGATTTGTAACTTTTAATATTCTCAAGGCTGTTGTGTAAATAAGTTGGAACAAACGCCAGTTGTTACCTGATGCGAACGCTTATTATGCTTCTTCATACTTTCTAGTCCAATTGTATTCAAGATAAATTTTCAGGCTGTACTTAATTAGGCGTCTAATGGCTCGACAAGTTTTCCTATATGCCGAGCTATCTGGAATTTGGCGCCCAGTTTCGAGAATCTCCGCAGACGTTTTAGCAACTCAATGACTAGTTCTACTGATGGCTATAATACATCAGTATATCATGGTGCATAGTATATCTTATACTTGTTCACAGTATGTCCGAATTTTCATGTGCAAGAGAAATAATTTTCGATTTTATAAAATCTTCATATTTTATTTTGAAAACGGCTAGTCTAGTTTGATTATACATTTTGCAGGAACCAGCAGATCAGACGATCCTTATTTTCCTGCTCGTCGGCCAATACAATATAGATCCATTATTGTTCGTAATATTCTTAGTTATTTGTGAAATGTAAAAGAACGCTATGTCGTCCTTTCCTTGGAGGGAATGGTGTTTATTCATACTTTATCTTCTCTTATGTCGGTAAAATCTTGATTCCTTCATATTTTTAGGGGCACAGCTTGTGTTGACCATTGATTGATGGGTTCTCAATTGTCACGTCATTCTGAAGCCGTCCACAATTATATTTTCTAAAATTGTTTGTGAACCAATCTTTTCCGAAATTTTTACACATTTTTATGACTTTATTTCTAGTCCCATTTTCAGGGTTGACACCATACTCACACAAATAATTATAAATTATTGAATAATAGGTAAATAAATAAATAAATATGCATAATATGAACATACCGTATTGCTTATATGTATTTTTATATATACATAGATCTGTATATTGATCGGATATAGCTAATTAGATGGAAAATTAAATTTATACAGGATATGAGTATAAATGAATGTGTATTTGAATGATATAACATTCGTTATTGTGGGCTCCATATTCGGTCTTGTCAAATTTAATAGAGTAATACTATATTTTTCAACAATTTTTACTAATCTCACTCTCTCTATAAACTTTTGCACGCAGGATGAGATTTGGTAAACATGGAATTGAGGATTACTTCAATATACTTTTTTTTAAATATGTTGTTGATCCTTCTACGCGCTGGTAAAATTATTTAAAAATCGAGACGTTCATCGGCTCGGGAAACTGCTCCTATGCCTATGCCTGAGGCTTCTATCAGCATTGACATTAGTTCTACTGGGAAAGTAGAAATAGTGGTGTTTATCAATTTCTGCTAACATTGGTCAAACACTGCTTGGGCCTTCTCCATCTTTCGAAACGCTATTTTAGCCTTAGCTAGCTTAGATAAGGTTTGTTTATTGACCACAATCCCAGTGATGTGTGATCTATAGAAATGTTTCTTGTCAGTAATCCAGCGCAATTATTTTCTGGTGGTGAACACCGGGTAATCCTAATGGTATTTACATTAAAATTTGTTGACTTACGTTCAACTGCTTAAACTGTGTGGCCCAGATACCGCACATGTCGACTTATCTGTTGCAGTAGCCAACTTCGGGGCCGACAACTCTCCAATTGCTCTATTTAAAGCTGGCGTGAATACAAGTCCACGCAAAAGTGCTAAAATAAGATAAATCAATATCCGGATTATGATGACAACAGTCGAGCCTCAAAAGTGAATAATAAATAATTATTATTTGAAAATTTGTTTTACTAAAGGGATGCGCTGTTAAAGAGAAAATCCCTATGAATAAATTATTGAAAAAGAAGTGTTGTGTCTAGTAAAATGGCTCTTGTGATAGTTTGGATGGTTTGGTTCGGATTTTCTCAACAATTTAAATGCACATTTAATGCAGAATTAGGGATTATTTATCAAGGTTGGATGAAACAATAATTGTGAACTCGTATAAACAATTCAACCGACGTGAGTGACAACAGCACTATCTTTACCTCATCTGTATTAAAATTTAATCACACTCTGCGTCTCTGGACAGCATCTTCAGCAGCCGAGCACGCAGTTGTTGCTTTGTGGTTGTCCAAATAATTGCATAGGCAACATACGCTGCAGTACATGGTAAATCGGTTATGATGAAACACATCGTTTTTTTGGAACACCTCAGGTACGTTCTTTAGAATACCCGAGTTAATTTTATAAATGGCCTTGGGGTATCTGCACCGAACTTCCCATCGGTTTTTGTATCGGACGCCAATTTGTCAAGAGGGAAAGCATTATATACGGGTCACGTTTGGTTACATCGTTGAATTGCCGGAGTTCAGCAGCTGGTTGGAGCGAACCTTCCTTTTTCTTACCGTAAACCACAGGATCTCGAAGCTCATATGAGGTTGGCCTTAGATCGCCAGCATCTATTTATTGTGTTGCTTCGGTAACTGCTGTGTGTATTGCTGGAGGAACAACCGTTTAATTATCGCCACAGTTTAAAAAGGTTTACCGTACGCCTCTGACATTTGGTGCAATCAAGGGACTGGAGCATAGAACCATGCTGGATTCGAAATTCTTTCCACCATGCTAACAATCCATTTGTTGCACAATGCATCAGAGTGCCGCATAGAAACTGTGTGGGCTCCGGGTTCTTCGGTCTAGAGATGCATATATGTTTATTCATAAAATTGATTATCCTTACCAGTTTTGAAAGAAGTCTAAGCCCAAAAGGAGATTTTGGTGCTTGAAATAATTAAAGAACTGGAGTGGATATCATCATTTATTAGTAAGCTAGTCAAACATTCACCCGATGCCTCCATCTCTACGCCATTAGCCTAACAACTCTGCTCTCATTAGTCGTGCCTTTTTTAACGACCAGTCCATGGACAACACTGAATCATCGGTTTCGGTATCCAGTTTTATAATCACAGAATTTCCGTTAAAGAGCTCGTAAAATTATCCCTAACTTCTTTTAGCTCGCTGGCTATTTGAATCTTAGCTGACTGTAGGGTGCTTTGCGGATCCCCCTTTGTAAACCAATAATTCTGAGCACGAGGAGGTTTTTAATTTCAGGTAGCAAATCGTCTATCAATATCCACGAGATAGTGGATCCTTTTTACACCTCTAAATGGCCGTTCTGTGCGAGAACGATAGTGATACTGTTACCCAATAAGCGATGTATTTTTCAAAACTGCTTTCTTCGATGATATTTTCTTAAAATATGGCGAATGTTTTGAAGCCACTGACTGCCGTCGCCCGCCACGTAATCGCTGTATATAGTGCGATGCATTACAAAATGGAATGTCGCGTTGGCATTCTGTTGATATGAAATTGATCTTTTGTGTGGTTTACCCCTGTGTGATGACCTGGAATTCACTTTCAGAACACCTGACGTGCTCGGAAGAGCGCTATATTTTGTATGGTCAATTAGCATGATCTGGATGGCCACATTCTTTTGAAAACCTGACAAAGAATACATTTACATGAGCCGTCGCCGTTTATTTCGTGCCGTGTCTAGGAGAAGTTCAACCGACGGTGGTTTAATTCTATATAATTCAGAAAACGCTTCCCGAGATTTGACGCTGAAGTGATCCAATACTCGTCGTTTAATTTCTGAATACGAAAGGTCTATGTAAAATATAAATTGGTTGTGCGAGTAAAGGATGAAATTACAATAAATGATGGCATAATTGGTAGATTGTGATACAAACAGGGCCAGAAATTCCTGTGTTGCCACCTAGATACAGTCGCCATTAATGTGTACGCCAATGTGATTTGGGTCCTTTATACGGATTCTCTGTGTTAAAATTTTTTTTTCTAGACAGGACCTAATATTTCCCAACTATTCATTTAAGATATTTATCTGTCCTTATATGCGAACTGCTTTTTAAAGGAAGAATGAGAAGCTATCGTTTTATTTAACATACTTTCTTCATTAAGCGTCACTAAATTTATAAGTTTGCTCGTAAAAAGTGGCTCCGTTGTTAAAATAAATTTGGACAATGTATATATATATATATATATATATATATATATATATATATATATATATATATATATTCTTCATGTCTGAGTCTCAGCTGTTGCTCCCGGTATTCTACTGGTCCTTCGGCTTTTTAGGTCTTGTGTTTCGGCTGTGTACATATTATTACATTCACATCAGCCCTAAATAGAGCAATTGGCACATTATGAGCCACAAAGTTTGTCTTTGCAACAGTCAGACCGCAAATTTCAATTTCTATGTTTTGTACTATCTATTCAAGCATTGGGTACCTCTTTGTATTTATAGTTTAAAAAGGACATATAGTGCAAATTTTAATGCATCTTTTTATAATTTCAAGTTTTAAGCTGGATCTATTGTAACTTTCTTTGGATTTTTAGAGTTGCATCCTCTGTTCACGCCACATTAGTTAGCATCATGTGTTTTGGCGCCTTCTATTTTAATTCAGATATGTGGAATGAACCAGTTCTGTAAGTTGTTTCTTTATATATATAAAATTATATATATATATATATATATATATATATATATATATATATATATATATATATATATATATCTCGTTTATTGTTTTTCGTTGTGTTATGTACCAATTTGACTAATAGTATAGAAATAATGGTCTCAAATTATAGTCTGGTCCTATAATCGATTTTAATGCTATACGAAATCCATAATTACAAGAAAATTATGATGCACGTCCTGTGAAAAGATTGATATCAATCTTGCCATTCAATCATCAGTTTGAGTCGCGATATTGAATACTAAGACAGCCAAATCGACAGTGTTCATCATCCAAAATCCACCATGACTTCGTCCTATACGCGCGAGAGAGAGAGAAATGAAAGCTTTAATCTTGGCACTCAGGTCACATTTGAACTAGTATTCGCAATGTAAATACTGTATGTGTGACATGTCGGAGAATGAATACATGAAACCGAATGTAGCAGTTGACCCATCGGATTTGAACTAGTCTGATTTATTTGAATATTTCTTTCAAATTTGTAGCGGATTTTCAGCAAAATTCCGCCTATTATTGTAGAGGCTCCCATCATGATCAAATAGTGTAATGTTTAATAAATATATTTATTATGACTTAATATAGATTAAACGTAATATGACCGAAATAATCATGATAAATTGTCTATCAAGAGAGTAAATAATTGATTCTAACTTTTTGAGTTGTAGAGAGACGAGAATTTAATCTGATTGGAATTGATGACGTAGGTGGGCAAGTATTAAACTGTGCCCAATGGATTATAAAAAATATTTTATGGCAAAAGTTGGGAAGTATAAAGAAGATTGAGAGTTGCGAAAGTTTTAATGAAAGATTTAACAATAAGATTTTTGTTGGTAACGGCAAACAATGTGGATGCTTTTAATTGCTTTATTGCTGGGTCTTATGAATATAGGCCTAAATCATGCGTAAATAATTCAATTGATCATAAATTTCTTGAATGGTTGTGCAGTGCGAGCGTCAAATGTTGAATCTTAGCATATTATGTTCGCGGATTGTCGCTTTGCACTATCAGTTGATAGATTGATCCCCATTTCAAATTACGTATCGAGTTTTTCTTCTTTTTGGCTAGGTGCCGATTCGTTCCTTTCTTCCGAAGGCTTTAACATCGTTCATACTAACCGATGGAAATGACGTACGATCTAACCTTCAGTTGATCCCCCACTAGGTATGGGCAACCTCGTGTTTGTTTTCAGTCAGTATAACCATTAATTATACACAAAATGATGATTAAATACTACAAATGCCGTTGTAAAGAATAAAAAGAATCACTTTGTCTTATGAGTCGTGCAGGGTCGATAAACAAATTTAAGCCATTGCAAATACTCGCATGTCCATTTTTGTCTTTTCACCGTTACCTTTCTCCTTTTTCATTCAAAAAGCACCGCTCTTCTTTATGCAATAAATTTGGTGGTTAGTTTTAGGGTTTAGGGTTAGAATAAGGGTTAGCTTTAGGATTACATTTTACATTCCCGTAGAATTAGTCATCGGGTCACTTATATGCAAGTATGTATTAGGTTTTGCAAACCTAGTAACAAATTAGTTCAGTTGTGACCAGAAGGATAAACCAAAGGCAGCATGAACGGAAAGTATAATCTCATGCACATTCGTTTCGTGCTTACTGGCGACTCATCAGTAGGAGCCGGTATTACGTCCTTTTACCACTATATAATTTGGTCAAGAATGTGGGATAATAGTACGGTACAATCTCCTAGACGAATGTGTAAACCTGCAATAGTGAAGCTAACATCATATAGTCTACGACAATGCGACTTCAACGCTAACTCACACTATATAATATATATACCGAATCTGTAAAGGATACTAACACTATGGCTATTGTGTTAGTAACTGATACCTTTTTAAAATCGATGAGTACCGGATAACTAACACTATGGTTTCCGAGTCGGTACATGATACCAACCTGATGGATATAAATTTATACTAAAGTTCACCCAAATTGAGAATTACAACAATTTCCGAACACCTGTTACTCCAGTTAAACCATACACTCTGGCCTTCATCGATATCAGTTATCACATTTCGCGGTAAGCATGACATCATTCAATTCAATATATTACAGTTAAATACTGTTTGTTGCGAAGAGCTGATATATATGCAAGTATGTATAAGGTTTTGCGAACCTAGTAAAAAATTAGTTCAGTTGTGATTTATATATTTGTAAAGATTCTAGAAACTAGGTGCAAAATTCCTACTAGCTTGGGTTATAATAACGCTTGCAGATTTATACAACGCCAAATTAAACACTTTCTGAAAGCTGACGTTGAATCATCCTTTACTGGAACGTCTAACGAGATATAAGAAGCAATCGCATCAGGTTACTACCGAAGTTTGCTCTAGCATTTTCGCACAACAGTTCAGATAATATTAATAGTAAGTGAAATAATAAATTATTTTATTAATAATCTTACGACCGATAAATCATACTGTCTTGATTTGAGAGCAGAATATTTACAATATATATATATATATATATATATATATATATATATATAATTTAGACAAATTATTAGTTAGATTTACGAGAGAGAGAGAAAGAGTACCTAGTTACTATGAGTAAATTTATCAAGATAACTCACAGAAGTGAGGCAAACTAAACCTCTACACAACACCATTATGGTCAAGTCAGCATTAGGGCAAGGCAACATCAGCAATACAGCTTCCTTGCGGATTTCACTGTATCACGTCATAAACAAACCAAACCTCGCAGCTAACTTTGTCCTACTAAGAAAAGAAAGTTACGAAGATGATTCTACTAGACATCTGCAACAAGATCGCCACTGAGCTCGTTTCGATGCCATATCGCGAAGGATTTCTAACCAAGAACTATAATGCGCACGTGGACCCCATCTTGGCAGACGAGTGGATCCTATACTATCCATTTTGGATGTATGTGTTTTCAATTATTTCTACCATGTCAAAATCTGTCCACCTTGTTTTTTTACGCTAATCCGATGCTGTATGAGAGAACAAAACTCTACTGGGCAATCGAATTGAGGGCATACACAAAACGTGACCGAGCCAACGAAATTGATAGAGCCTTTTTTGTTTTTATAACGAGGAACACTTGTTGGCAGATCCAAAAATACGTCTACGGATGTCAACGTTGGTTATTCGTTGTTGGTAACCAACATGCGCGAATGCTTCTTCCATTTCTTCAGCCTTTCCGGTCCAAAATGATTCGAGATCGACTTTTAGACTTCGTTTACGCTGGCATCTTATATTGCGACGAGTATTATTATGAGCCGATGCAGGTGGCATTTGGTGCCTTGTTTCGAGTATCTCTATAGATTATTTCTACGGGAGCCTGCAATGGACCAAAAGTAAATTCTGAATTATACATACAGAATGAAATATTATTTTTAAACTTTGCAGAACTGCAGGTCCTGATAATATACGACCAATCTCACTTAAAGATGGTGGCGAAGTTATTTGTCGCTCGTTGACTGATATATTTTGTATTATATGGAATGAGGAAACTGTGATGTTTGCTTATTGCAAGTCGGTCATATTTCTCATATTCAATAAAGGCAATTGTAATTTGTGCGGTAATACTAGTGATACAATCTTAATCTCGATCGTATCAAGATTTTTCGCCTTGCTCATAATACGCCGTTTCAGTGTTTTCCATGTATTCTCTAGTAAAAAATCTGGAGTCCGGACTGAACTTAGTCTTATTTTAAGGCAAGTACTTGAACAGAGAAATTTGTATTGTCAATTCAAATTATCGCTTTCTAGACTTAAAGGGTGTACATGACTCCAAGAAGTGCGATGTTCTATTGTATATTGCATCGAAAAACTATATTCCTGTTACATTTGTGTGTTGTCCGTTCATGTCTCTACTTAACCTTGATTCGCCTCTTAACAATCCATTCCTTTTTTACGATTTATTAAAATTATATTCTCTTTATTTTTTTATTTTTTAATTATTATTTTCATTATTATTTCTATTATTATTATGCAATTAATTATTCTTTCTCTTTGTTATGCGGAAGTGAAGCATGATTATTTAAGTACTGTTGTATTGATCTTTTTATAACGAAGATGATGATAATGACGGCTATGTGGATAATATTAAGAATGATGAGGATGATAATGATGAGGCTAGTTTTAATTGATCGATAATTTGCTCTTTCAAACTGAAATTGTTATAACTAATCTTAAATAATTGTAACTTTGTGTTTCGGCTTATATTGGAATCCGCTAAGCACCTTGTGCATAAACCAACGGTTGAAGATGATAACTTTAGCGAGACAATCACAAGTTCTGAATTGTTGCTTTGAGTATATAAATTGGGAACAACTGAAGTCCTTACGCTTGGTTACACAATATTGCGATTTTCCACATTAAACATCTAAAGACGAACAAATCCCAATAGTTGAAATGCCGTTACGATAAGTGGTTTTATTTCAAACTCGCTTAGAATTCGGAAGACAACATTTTCCAAGACGGAACCATTTCGAATCTGGACATATGTAAATAATAGGTCATTCCATCTGATAAAATATCTAAAGCTCGTCATATTAGGGCTATATTGATCAAAACTATGAGCAGTAGTTTAGCATTAACTTTTTAATCTGCTCAATGAAGATAAAGTAAATGATGAGGAAAACCTACTGTAACACTAGAATTGCTGTGTGTATTATTCAGTCAGCCTGAATTAAAGGTACAGTCTCATCTATACATGCATTTTGTTCTTGCAAGAGACAAATCAGCACTAAGTCTTCAATCCAATATTTTGGTGGAGAAATGTAGGATAGTTGAACATTGCAATCTCTTTTTCGTATGTCTATTGAGGCAGTAGAAAAGTCAACATCATGAAAAGTATTTAGTAATGCAGCTTGAAAACCAACTCATCTGTTTAATATGTATCAAATCTGTAAATGTCACCAAAACTATGATTTATTAGATTGGATTAATTTCACGCAAATTTGGGATAACAACCATTGTGAACGCCCACTGCTCCAGCAAATCCTATCGCTACTGCCTCGTTCGGCATAAAGTGTCGCATTTTATTGGTAATCAGCACAAAATTCAATGAAACTTATAATGGTTATACATTCGTGTGTCACTAAATATGTCACTGTGAATAAGGTATCGTGTTCCTAGTTTCAAGATAGTTGACGATGACCACGAAAAGATTGATAAGACCGGAGTATATGCCTTTAATGTAGTACTAGTTGTTCACAATATATGTTATTATATATTTTTGTGTGTTGGTACCCTTTGCAGGGTTGCTTCATATTGTATATACTAAATTGACTTTCAAGACGCATTAACAAGGACTTCACTACTGCTTTAATTCCCAATGCATCGTCAAACTGTCCAACACTTCTAGCACACATATATAATGGGTATTTTTGTTTAGATAAGCAGCCGAAAATTACTTAAAGTATGTGTAAGTAAGATTATATCGTTTATTCGTTCTGAATTTGCCATATAGTAACATGTTACAAGGTATGCAATGCCTAAATATTAATTACTTTATAATTGCATAGAACCATTCCTATGTGCAAAGATAAAATAAATTTTATCAGTTACAAGAATTGCTTCTTAATAAATTACCGTCTACGAAAGCGATTATCGTTTAATTGTATTATTTATATACATATTGTGAAGCTGAAAGCTGGTAATGTGCGTGACAGCACAGAAATCGTGCAGTCGACGTTTCTAGTCCCGTAAAATGTATGCGAGACTACTAGAAGTGAGAGCCGGATATCTAATTTGGCTTTCCATATATATTCATTGCGGTTTGATCCTCGCTAGTCAGCTTTCCGTTGTACTCTGATGATGGTCATGGAAAGTCGAAACGCGTCAATACGTGTGATTGACAATGTTTTGCGAACTAATGAAAAATATTGTCTCTCTGTGACTTCAACACCTTTATCTGTATAAAAATTTCAATGTACCTGAAATGCTCAGTATATTAGCAGATAAAAAGAGGCTCGAAACTAGAATAAATCGGCATCTCCCTCAAAAGTTATAAAACAGGGGTACAGCTCCTGCACAAATATCATATTCTTCTGAACACAAGTCATGGGGTTAGTACTAACAATATTTCAATTCTGTTCAAGGCAAAATCGGATAGAATGCTTCTAGCTTTTTAATTCAAAGTAACTAATAAACCTAACCCCTGCTTAAACGTGCAGAAAGTAATTCAAAAAGAAATTAAATTGGACTGGAAAAAAACATAACACACAGACTTTCAAAAATAACCTATGGGCTGCAAAATACGACACAGCATCCATTGTAGACACACTCAAAATTAAAGAGCGATTACACACAACAAGCCGTTACGCGAAAGAAGTAGTCTAAATTGCGCAAAACAAAGACAGACATAGCTAAGAAGGGATTGGTTACAACAAATGTTCAATTGAGATTGAATGACCGAAAATATTAACGTATCCAGAATAATGGCTGTAGATACTGGTAGAAATAAGATTTATTAATAAATGTTATTCCATGGATTACGGTTCTTTTTTCTCATATTTAATATATATATATATATATATATATATATATATATATATATATATATATATGTGTGTGTGTGTGTGTGTGTGTGTATCGAAAACTGCAAAAATTTAATGTTCGTGACTGCATAGAAATTGTGCATCCGACATTTCCAGTCAAGTACAATGTATACGAGATATTGATGGACTGTGCCATCAGTACTCATACTACTCGCAATTTGAAGTTGTATATCAATTGATATTTTCTGATCAGCCTCTTCTTCACGCACAGCGGATAGTCACGGACGTCGAAGCAAATATACCCACGTTCGTATACTGTGCGCGGAAAATTCTGGACAGTACATGAAGAGTTACCAATGAGGACGAAACCGGTCTACTGAATGAACCGCCTTTGCTTCCTTGATGCAATATTGAGTTTGCAATGAAAAATCTATATGTTCTTCTTGAAGGTCAAAACAAACATAAAATTAAATCGTGATTAGGTGTGAAATAGGAAACGACTAATCATTTTGTGCATTACCTCATGTTCAGGCTAAGTGACTGAATTTGTGGTGATGCACACAAATGGTTGGCCGCTCTCTCTCCCTCTATCTATCTCTATCTTTCTCTCCCTCTCTCTATCTCTATCTCTCTCTCCGTTTTTATTTTCTGTTTGGTCTTTCATAAAAATGTATCCGTTCATTAGTAGATAATTGAGGCTAAAAAGGGGGATAATCGGTTCTTGTATCAGATAACAATTATTTCTAACCCTGCACATGGGACTATAATATTCCAAAAAACCGTTTAAAATTTCATTGGTATTAGCGTTTTTACTTTCGATTTCATTTGACGATTAATAATCTAATTAGATTATTTTATGCATTACCTCATGTTCAGTCATTGAGACTGAACATGAGGTAATGCACAATAATGGATGGCCGTTCCCTCCTTTCCCGCTCTCTCTCTCTCTCCGTTTTCATTTTCTGGTTGGCCTTTCATAAAAATATATCCGTTCATTTGTAAATAAGGGTGATAATCAGTTCTTATATATGATAACATTACTTTTTATCCTTGCAAATGGCGGTATCACTACGAATTTAATTAAAGCTCATAGTCCAAAAGAGCCTTTAAGATTTCATTGGTATTAGCTATTTTACTTTTGATTTCATTTGACGATTAATCATCTAATTAGATCTGTGGTTTTTTAAACACTATAGTACTCCATCCTATCTTGGATATCTTGCGATGACGTTTTCTTCTGGATACATGCTTGTTGGTGAGTCTTAGTTTGAACTTATTTTGAATACCATTTTAACTTGGTTTGCGCTATTATAAAATCGTTCTATTTCGTTATGACTAAATTAGTGATTTAATAATTACCATTGTTGTCTGTAAGTTGTGCGGAATACGTATGTTCATTGTGAGGCAGGAAATAGATTATCCGTCCTGACAAATCAGAGAGGCCATTGTGTAGCATTTTTCAATATAAAATTTCTGCATGAATGCAGCACTTGCTTTTGCAAGTTAACAACCAGCCGAGGAAAATCTCTCGTGCACATTTTGCGAATGTTTTAATAGGAGTGCATCAATCAAATATAGCAGCAATACATCGTAGTTTAAAAACTGGCGCTTTCTGCCACATACCCATCAAGCCATTGTTTTCGTAATATTCAGAGTGATTTATCGGCTGTGAAATAACAAAACGGGCACAAAAATGCTTTAAATGCAACTAGGCTCAAATGCCAAATAAATGAGTACGTGCTTCCTGCAATTATTTAATGCACAGATTCAAGCTTTTTGCAATTTACAAACTGCTTTGTTATTGATCAGAGTCCCTGTTTCTTTACTAACTGAGCACAGAGGGCGCATTGTAGTTTGCACACACAGAGATACTCGTTGCCAATACAAAGGAGGCAAAAATAGCAAACTTCTCACTATCCACTGAAACCGTGAGGCTTGTTGTGTATCGTTGAACAGTCCGAATTTTTTTGTTGTTGTCACAGTTGGGCTCCTGGCTCTACTTAAATGCCTATAACATACGTTTCCAACAGCCGCAGACAATCGTATTCCAGCTCCCAGCCAATATGTGGCAGATCTCTCATTAAAATGAGATGGAAAAAAAATCGGTTACTGCCGCCTCAAAGTCAGAGGCTCGGAGTAGATGGTGCTCGTCTGCATTTATATCTTAATGCACTACCACCTGTTGAGCATATCCAATGATGACGCTGACTCAGAGATAGAATACACTGCCTGCTGTCTTGCAGATACATCGAGTAGAACGGTTTCGTCCTTTTTCGGAACTCAACACGCACTGGCCAGAATTTACCGTCCGCAGTAAAAACTGTAGTATTAAGCGTGTTTTACCTTATCTTTCGGAAAATTTAATTAATCTAAAGCCCTTAAGCTTTCACACTTTACGGTTTTTTGATACCGTTACAGCGTGTTTACGTCAAGCACGTAAGCATTGAATTCACACTTGGAATGACCAGTTTAAGTTAAATATAATAATAAATTTGTATCCATATGCAATAAAGAGATTGGCCGTCCAATTTCCCAACGTTTGGCGTAGTGCCCGCTCCTACCGACCACTCGCTAGGTAACACACAACGTACGCGTACATGGAATTGAATATTTTTTTCATGCTATCTCTGGCATTGTGTTAGACACAATAACCTGTTAATCTTGAAGAGAGACTGGAGCTTGTCGCTGATCTGATGATTTGTGTTACTTTGTGAATCGGTGGGCAATATTTGTGGCGCTTCGGCGCAGTCCAAAATTCTCACACCAGACATGCCAACGAAGACGGATAAAGTAACGATGTCCCGCTAGTAATGGACATCTTAGAGTTGTTTTGTGGCCCATTTATGTCTATGCATTGCATGGAGTTTCAGCAATGAAACATCACTATATTATAGCTGTTAGATACAGTTTGTGGCGGAGAATTTAGAGATATGCCATTATGTATTACCTGTTGCGCACCCAATAACAAATTAGTTCAAATATGACCAGAAGGCTAAACCAAAGACAGCATGAACGGAGGCTATAATCTCATGTGCACATTCGTTTCGTGCTTATTGGCGACCCATCAGTAGGAGCCCTTATTACGCCTGTTATTCACTATATATTTTGATGAGGAAAGTTGGAAAATGGGATATTATACCGTCTTATTTTCCCACATTCCTCAACAAAATATATTGTGGGTATAAGGCGTAATGCCGGCTCCTACTGATGAGTCGCCAGTAAGCAAAATCACTATATTATACTGGTTCAATGCTTTGCAGTAATCTGTTACTAGTTATGCTATGCCTGTCAAATATGTGTTAACATAATTTTTGCTGAATACGAATATAAGTTCATCTAATCACATTGAAATGACTCTTATTTTGAGTAGGAATGCACTATTTTTAAAATTACAAATATATAAAAAGTCCTATTTTGGGCTCATCATTTGAAAATAAACAGGTGTACTGCTAAAGTTGTCTGAAATTTACATTTGACCTCTGTCCAGCACCTACTTTGAAGTGTTTAGATAGCTATATTATGTTTAACTGTGGTGAATTATATTTTCTCGGCGTTTTAAATGTTTGGCTGGATAACTTGAATATCGATTGCGCTCTTACACAAAGAAAAACAAATTTAATGTACAAGTAATACAGCATCTAGAGTTTGTTATAGAATTCAAAAGGCTGTTACAGCCTTGAGACAATGTCAAGGTTAGGCCTTGCTCGTTTCTCAAAACTATATGAGTAAAAGGCTATTGTAAAATGGTAAACGCAACCTAAACCGTTCGTTCTCACCAGGACTTGGCGACCTTGTGTCCTTTTTCTGCTCACAAATGCCTGTGAGCCCTAGGAGAGATACGTTTACGTTGTTTGCGTCATTGAATTATAAATCTGTAAATACTGAGGTGTTTTCATAAAAAGTAAAAGCATTCACATATTCAAGTCATCGATCTGATAGATTCATGTTTGGTGAGAGAGCGAAAGGTTTAGAAAGGATTCATAGACCTTCTATAAAAGAATGCAAAATTTAGCATATATTATGCTTCTACTTCGGCTGGATATCTTTAAGTCATAACATGACAAATATGCGCACATGTTTACTTATTTGTATACTAAGCCGACTCGTTTCTTCTAACCATTTGTTATTCAAAAAGCATCTAGATGTCGAACAAAAAGACAGAGTAAATGCGTTAGGCAAAAATGTTATTAATAACAGTTACTTACATAGAAGGACATGAGGGTTGACTAAATATTGTTTAAAAGTGGCGTTTTCCGCGACAGTAACTGTTATAAGATCTTTCTATTTTCCATCAGATGGGCATACACGTACACATATTTATATTTAATTGAATGCTTTACCGTTATAGATACACACACATACATGATGCGCGCTTATTTTGAGAAAAGCCGGTGATTTTTATGAGATCTTCCAGTAAGTATAAATAATGCCGTCTAAACACAATTTAACACTTTTATTACTTGTCAGTTTTGTGGTGTCCTCAGCTAACCGTTGACAGAGGGACTTGGAAGAATGTCCCGAAATATTTGATGTGAAAATGTGGACTGTGGACGACAAACCCTGTTTCGTATCACAGGGATTGTGTAATTAATGTTGAATAAATCAGCATTGGATGCGCGTGCGGTGCTAACAATTGATTAAATTAAGGTTAGATCTTGATATAAACACTTGTCTTATTATGTATATCCATTTGTCAGTAAAAACTAAGCATTGCATAATGTGGAAAAGGCAATTCATCCAGTGGACCGGTGTCGTCCTTATTGGGAATTATCATGTACTGTCCAGAATTTGCCAAGGACAGGGCTCGAACCTGAGCACGTCTGCTTATGAATTTATTGCTCCAACCACTAAGCCACCCTGCCGTACACTACACACAGTTTTTAGTTATGTACTAACTAAAGTTTTTGGTTAGCTTTTCCTTCAGGTGGAGCCTATATGGCATCTCTTTAGACCTAAAGTTCCAACTAGCCACCCACAATCTGTCATTATAAAGCATACACCACGCACCCTGGGGAAGTGGTATTGTCTCAGTGGTTAGAGCAACAGATTCAGAGGCAGACGTTCCGAGGTTCGAGCCCTGTCCGCGGCAAATCCAGGAAAGTACGTTAAAAGCTCCTTATACGGACGAAAACGGTCTACTGGTTGAATTGCCTTTTTAACATTATCCAAGGCTTAGTTTATACTGACAAATGTATGTAAATAATGGATCAGATATCTATATCAAGGTCGCAACTTTGATTTCATTAGTTAATGTCGATTGCTTCTTCATAAGTGGCTAAAAGTCTATCCAAAGTGTGCAGTACTGTCAACAGCCGTTGTCCTGATGTCAAGCTTTGCTGCTCCTCCTTATTGAACTAGGTTTGGACTTACCACAAATAGATATCCTAAGAAATCCTAGGTGGTGTTTATAAATCTTGTAAGCCATATTATTTTTAACTTTTACTAGAGCACGCATTTGCACTTCGAGATGAGGACGAGTTCATTCTACAGCTACGAGCAATTTTTTCTAGCCAATAGCCGTCCGATCTTTGCATGACTGCTCTTTCTCTATTTTTACCTTTCTTACAATTCCGGATTATTTAGAGAAATTCTGTGTTAAGTGTGATGGATGTGCTTCCCGATCCACATTTTTGACATGTATGTTGCAGTAGAATGTTGTTTGATCCCTTTTACACGTGAGTTTCGTGCTTACTAATTACTCGTCGGTAGGGGCCATCTCTACACTCAAAATCAAATATGTATTTTATTTATTAGTGCTGGAAACGCGACGATACACTCTTGATATGCAGATGGCACTACGTCGGTTATTAGTTAAAACATGCCTATTGCATGTATGTTAGTTCATATATATATATATATATATATATATATATATTCGATTTTTAATTGCATGATTTAAAAGATTGCCACAAAAATGTGATAATGGATGTCAATAAATGTCAGAGTGTGTGGCCTTCCGAAGTTGTTAGTGGTTTGAAAAGTTGTTACTCTCAGTTTTGATGAAAGTACATCTTTCCTGAAAATCATGGTGTCGGCATCCATTTCAACGTTTATACCTATCATACTTATGGGAATGCTGCGATGTCAGACTGTGGATGACTTTATTGTATGTTGACTCTTCTATTGCTATTGCACATACTTGACAGCCTCACCCAATAATCGCGCATTATATGACTGATTTTTTAGTTGGCTTTGGAGCATAGTACCGGCTCCTACTGATGCGTAGCCTGTGTGTAATAATTGCTTACGCATATGGGATTATAAATTTGTTCATGCTGTCTTTGGCAGATCCGTCTGGTCTTAAATAAACTTGTATGTTACTAGGTACGCTATGCCTAACACATAAACGAATATATGTTAGTTCTTTGTAGCCATGTGCAGTGGTCAACGCCTGTTGAACTACCACAATTTGTTCCATCCTCATAGTCTATCTTCTGTACTGGAGGCTCATTCCCGTTAGCCAAATCCCGCTAGAACGACTGCCTTGGTCCCAATGAACAAGACTGGATGTCAAGAAATGGCTTTTATGTTAGAATTGAGGTTATAATCAAAATCTTTAAACATCATGAAATCCATTCAAAACAGAACGGATTATTAGATTTCTGCATGAACAACTTTCAAACCAGGTAATAAGACGCTTCCTTTCATGTCGCGCCTAGGCTACACAGTCTTTTGCAATTCACGTTCACATGTCACGAGCAAATGAATGCATTCATTTTGTTCGGATGTGTCTATTGCACCCCCAGTATTTCTTACTGCCTAATGGCACCTCATGCATTGGTCTCAACAGCATTAACTGATGTGGCCTCGATTTCATTTACCAGTGCAAAGCGGGACAGTTCCCCAATGAGCCCCTGTTGTAATGGTCAAAGCCGATTGAACCACCATACAATTTGTATGTAAAATTTGCTCGTTTTCAGTTTTAAGGCCGTTCGAAAATATGTTTTCAATTAAATGGCGATTATTGAAAATAAAATCAAGTTTTCTTTTTGTCATCTTAATATAGAAGTCGTTTGTCACTATTATTTGTCGAGAAGCAATGCTGGATACTACAGATAAATCTTTTCATATTCTAGGTTTAGTTGATTTACGAAGGGACCGTCCGTGTACATAGTCTGATATTTATTAACGCGTGGTTAATTGATAGACAACGTATCCTGCTTGCAAGCGATATACAACTGAATAGGGGACTACCTTATGATGGATCTTTTTCGTCTCTTTCTTAATTACTTGATTGTGCAGATACTGTTTTGGAATATCACCTACTCTGAAAATGAGCTTAGGTGAGAGTCTTGTGCCTTGATTAATGATAGAAGCCTATGCGTAGTTAATCATCCTGCTGCATAAAATTAATTCTTTAGGATAACATGAGGCTTGTCATTATCTGATGATTTTCTGGTACAAAACATATACGAGTTGCGGAATGGAAGAGTAAGCATGTGGCAGTTGCAGAATACTCGTTACTCATGATAACGGTTAGATGAATTCGTAATAAAATAATGATAATATGAAAAAATTACACTTCGGGGGAACATCTGTATTGCAAACTATTCACGATTGTTTGTGTGGTTCCAAACAAATCGTCTCCAATCAAGATTTAGTAAGAACATCAACTTGGTAAAGATTCAGATTTCAGCGAAGCACACTGGAGCTGTTAAAGCTCGTGTTCCGATGAAGATTCGCTACAAACTCAAAATGTAATGAAGTCTAATGTATAGGAAATATGATTGGCTGGAACATTTACGAGAATGGATTGGAGTGTGTACAACAGTTAAGGTTGGTCAAAGAAGCAGTACTTTTTAATAGTC
Source organism: Eudiplozoon nipponicum (assembly GCA_029291075.1). Lineage (NCBI taxonomy): Eukaryota > Metazoa > Platyhelminthes > Monogenea > Mazocraeidea > Diplozoidae > Eudiplozoon > Eudiplozoon nipponicum. The sequence continues at coordinate 39,549 of JAQBSW010003396.1, read as the reverse complement.
ATTCTTATATATATATATATATATATATATATATGTATATATATATATTTATATATATATATATATTTATATATTTATATATATATATATATATCTTTTTCAAAATTGCATTAATTCTTGATTCGATGTTCGTTGTATCATCTTTCTGTTTGATGTCATGCTTAAATTTAGATTGGTCATTAATTATATCGTTCATGGCCTTCCTATAAGACGTCGGCAGGAAGGCTGCTGAACGATATATATGTATATATATATATATATATATATATATATATATATATATATATATGGCTTAAATTGAGTTCACTTCTTCTGGTACGAAGTAGTTATCGTTTATTATTCGAAACTACTTTTATTTAAATATTTCTTACGTAAAAAACCGTAAAATTGTGTGCATTATCTGGTGTAATGCATGAAATAGATTTGATTTTTTAAAATTTTTAGACATGGTTTCAATGCCGATGTTTTGGGGTGGAAAGTTGCTCGTGCTCTTTGTACTGCATCACGCTGTGGTGATATTTGCAGCGTACACAATTTTGGTATGTTTTCACGAAAATATTGCTAAGTTTCTTATCTTAAATAGGATTGAAATATTTTTGAATTGAAACAATCCACAATAATTTATGGAATTTCTTAAATAAACACATAATTTGCTTGAGCGAATTTCTGTTATGCTTTAAGCGTTTCTTGAATTAAGATAGAGTTTAACGTTTATAATCCAAAATTTCACAATAACTTGCTTACATTTGAATGAAAAATTAGGATACTTTGCATTAAACAGTAGACCATTAAGTTAAATTATTTGCTTGCACTTCTTCTAGTTCAACTTAATATCGTTTGCTAATCACATCGGTATTTAATCCTTTGGATTTTCCTTATTGGTTAAGCATTAGCTGGAAATCTCTTCGTCTGTCCCGCGTATTGGTCAATTGATTTTCATGTTTTTTCTTAACTTTTTATTTTCTTTATCGATTATTTTTTTGAATAATTGATGAATTGCAATGACTTGCTTCTCATTGGTGGACTTTGAGCGCCTTTTGATGTTCCGCTATGCCAAGCATGGCTAGAAGCATGAAAAGGGGATAATTTTTTTTAACCCATTGGATCTGTTTTGCTTCCTCTGGTGTTAATCCTGATAGACTTATCAGCTCACATGCTCAATAACGCTGATGTGAGTGCCAATTCACAGTTTTCAATAATCTCTCTCTTTTCATCACCCCAACACACGCGCTGTGCGTGTCTCCATTTGATAACGGAAATGTTAAGTATACGTAGATTTGAAAGTTTCCGGCTATTATTTATTTTTCAGCAAATAGTAAATAAAGGGTGGTTAATATTTTCACAACTTTTAATGCTTTTTGCGAAATTTAATTTTATATTGAGATTTTATATAGGCTCCACCTGAAGAAATGTCTAACCTACATTTCAAGAAAGTATATTGCTTAAAACACCGTGTAGTGTGCGGCGGGGTGACTCAGTGGTTTTAGCAACTTTATGAAATAGACGTGTCCAAGTTCGAGCCCTGTCTGCGACAAATTCTTGACAGTACGTGACGAGTTCCCACTAAGGATAAACCGGTCTACTGGACGAATTGCCTTGTCTACGTTAAAGGATGCTTAGTTTACACTGACTAATTTATATATAATGGGGTTGGTATTTCTATCAAACTCGCAACCTTGATTTTAATAATTGTTATCCTCACAATCAGAGATCATTTAACTGAAGAACTCGCCTGTTCATAGTAATCATACACGAAAGAATCTTTGTTTAAAGAAAAGGCTATCAACAAGACCGTGGTATTGTACACATTGACCATCTGGTCAGTAGCAGCCAAAGATGTCGATAAGACTCAAAACAGTGAGAAACTACGAACAGGTCATTCGCTTTATTTACTATACCGCCTGAAAATCAGCCACCGCTTCTATTTTTTATCAGTTACAAATGTGAGCTGGCGCATGTTCTTGGCAGGAGTACTTCGAAACAGTACCACCAGAGAGCCGTGTATTATTTTAACTTTATGTCTTGCGGCATGGTTTTTGTTGTGCCATTTAACAACGCTGGACGTTGTATATTATGTTATTGGCTGATTTTGTTAACACGAAAAATAAAGCGTTTGTGCATATGCTTTATACAATAAAATAACTTGCCTTGAAAACATCTCCATAAATTAGACAATGTTTTAGCATAATTAGGTAATTTTTGTCTTTCAAACAATGATTCCTTGCTTTACGAGTTCCGTACTACAAGGCTACATTCATTCAAATGCCATAATTATTCAATTACCTGGATTGCACTATGTGCAGATCCGAAGGCTTCCATGTTTCAACTTTTGTCATGTAATGCACTCTATAGAGAATCAACAGCAAAGTTTGTGTGTGACTGCTTTATATATTTTGCTGCACCAACGTGTTTAAGTTCAGGCTCAAACTAGTAAACTGTTTAAACGAACATTAGTTGCACGGGTGGTGATAACAATTATTATAATCAAGGTTGTGGTCTTCTTATATGTCAGTATAATCTAAGAATTGTATAGTGTAGATAAGGCAATTCATCCAGTAGACCGGTTTCGTCCTTATTGGGACTGGCCAGCATTTGCCGCGGACAGGACTCGAACCTGGGCAAGTCTGCTTCGGAATCTGGTTCTCTAATCACTGAGCCATCCTGCCGCACACTACACTGCACACAATTTTCAGTAATATACTAACTAATGTAACTTGATTAGTCTATTTTTCCTTTAGGTGGAGATCATATGGCATCCATTTAGACCCAAAGTTCCAACTAACCATCCCCAATCTGTCATTACTGAACAGACACCACACTACATGTGGAAGTGGTATTGAAATGAACATTTATTTAATTAAACGAACATTGGTTGCGCGGGTGGTGATATCAATTATTATAATCAAGGTATATAACTGAAAATTGTGTGCAGTGTAGTGTACGGCAGGATGGCTCAGTGGTTAGAGCACCAGATTCCGAAGCAGACGTGCCCAGGTTCGAGTCCTGTCCGCGGAAAATTCTGGCCAGTACATGATGAGTTCCCAATAAGGACGAAACCGGTCTACTGGATGAATTGCCTTTTCTACACTATACAATTCTTAGTTTATACTGACATATGTAAGTAATTAATGGGTCAGGTGTTTATATCAAGACCGCAACCTTGATTATAACAATAGTAAACTGTTTGTACAGACATCAGTGGCCATTAATCCAGTGAACTAGTGGATAAATTTCTTGATTGCTACCGAGTTATCACCAGTTTGAACATCGCTGATGGTCTAAATTTTTAATGAAGATTAACTCTATGCGGGCCAAAGTAGGCACAAGAAAATAGATTATCCTATAAACCAATACTTTTGAAAGCCTAAAGCCTACAAATAATGGTTTTATTCATTATGTTGGGTTTGTCAGTTTTTTCTTCTGTGTGCAGCTCTTCATAAGAGAAAATTAACGGTACATTACAGACAGATTTTAAGTAGCATCATTTAAATACCATATTCAGAAGTAAAAATCCATGTATTCGCAGATTTACTTAACTATCATACTTTTTGTTCGTGCGCAGTTTTGTTTTGTTTATGCAGCTGCCGACAGAGAAGTCTCAAATTAACAGTAATTATTTAAATCAAAGTTGCGATTTTGATATAAACAAATCTTATTATGTGCATACATTTTTCCGTATAAATTAAGCATTCTATAATGCGGAAAATGCATTTCATCCAGTAGACCGGTTTTGACCTTGTTGGGATCTCCTTACGTACTGCCGCGAATTTGCAGCGGACAGGACTCGAATCTGGGCATGTATGCTTAGGAATATGTTGCTCTACCAACTGCGCCATCCTGCTGCACGCTATACACAATTGTTAATTATATACTATAGCTTCCGTAATTCACAACAGTTTGACAATTTTCATTATAACGAACGCAGATCCTCATTTCCTATATAAAAAAAGAAGCGAATAGTTACACATGTTTATCGTGCTAGCGTCTATCTTTGATTTCCATAATCCTTATGAAAATAACCTACCAACACTTGACTTCCGAATATCCTCTGACACATCGGATTAAAATGTTAAAAGCTACGAAAATGAGAACATGGACACTCTTACAGGTTTAAATAAATGAATATAGGACGAAACTATATAATTAAACGAACATTGGTTGCGCGGGTGGTGATAACAATTATTATAATCAAGGTTGCGGTCTTGATATAAACACCTGACCCATTAATTACTTACATATATGTTTATACTGACATATGTAAATAATTAATGGGTCAGGTGTTTATATCAAGACCGCAACCTTGATTATAATAATAGGACGAAACTGTTATAATTGGCAACTAGAAAATCAATCCTTGTCAACTGTTTCTTGAATACCATCATAAAAATCATCTAATGAGTTTGTGAAAGGATCTATCAATCAATATTTGGCATTATTAACTATTAAATTTGGCGAAATTGCATATTTTTTGCTTTATTTTATGAAGTCCGATTTTTGAAGAGCACCGATTATCGAAATTTATTTCGCCTTCAATATGAAATGTTAAAATGAGCATATAGCTAGTCTCATTATGAGGTTTTAGAAACAATAAAAGTTCTATTTCCATAAACACATTAATTAATCGAATCTGAATAAAATGGCCAGCTACATATCTCTTGTCTAAGGAGCTTTGCTGTATTCTTGATTGAATGTTAGTTGTTTGTAAATAATGTCAAAATTCAACGTGCTAACACACCAAAGTTTCTAAGAATGCCAGCATTACTGCTTTTTGGAACCGGAGCCTAAATCTCGTTCCTATACGCACAGTGGGCTATTGGTTGTATTTATGGTCCTCAAACATTTCAATAAAGAAGCTTAATGGTTCAACTATGCATCCCAAGCTTCTTTAAATCAAGTTTGCGAGCTTTCTATAAGCACCAATCCCACCGTATCTAACCAGTCGGACAACACAGCAAAATTACCATCAGTCACACATTCTGACACTTTTCGAATTTTTGTGATCATCATTAGAGTAGGACGGTAAACTGCCTGGTGTGGATATAACCGCAATGCATATGTAAGGGAAGAAAATCTAGATATGCGGAACTCACCTTTAGTAGTTTCGCCTACATTGTACAAGAATGGAAATGCCGGCTGCACAATTTCTATGCTGCCACGAGCATTAGCTTTCTACAGCTTTTCGCCACATGTGTATATGTTATGCAGTTAAACAATCATGGATTGTGCGAATGTTGATTGAATTTGTCTTTTTTATCAAGCTCGCAAATTTGGTGTGTAGAATTGTTCTTACCACCTGCGCAATCACTGATTGTTTATTGTATCCTGGACTTTTTTAAATCCCCCTGTGCAAACATATTGCATCTTTGCAAGTATGTATTAGGTGTTGCGAACCTAGTAACAAATTACTTCAGTTGTGAGCAGAAGGATAAACCAAAGGCAGCATGAACGGAAAGTATAATCTCATGCACATTCGTTTCGTGCTTACTGGCGACTCATCAGGAGGAGCCGGTATTACGCCCTTTAACCACTATATATTTGGTCAAAGAATGTGGAATAATAGGACGGTATAATCTCCTAGACGAATGTGTAAACCTGCAATAGTGAAGCTAACATCATATAAAGTCTACGACAATGCGACTTCAACGCTAACTCACACTGTATAATATATATATACCGAGTCTGTAAAGGATACTAACACTATGGCTATTGTGTTTGTAACCGATACCAACAATATTGTACCGAAAAGGTACATGGTATTAACACTATGGTTTCCGAGTCGGTACATGGTACCAGCATGATGGATATCAATTTATGCTATAGTTCACCGAAATTGAGAATTACAACAATTTCTGAACACCTGTTACTCCAGGTGCATGAGATTATGTTTTTCCGTTCATGCTGCCTTTGTTTTATTCTTCTGGTCACAACTGAACTAGTTTGTTACTAGGTTCGCAACACCTAATACATACTTGCAAAAATGCAATATGTTTGCACAAGTGGATTTAAAAAAGTCCAGGATACAACAAACAGTATTTTAATGTTATTTTGCATCTTTGTTTGTGTGACGATATTCAAATGCGAAATTTTCATTCTCTAAATTGATAGCCGATGCAGTTTTATTTTAAAATGGATTTAATCTTCTGTCATTTGAAACAATATATTAACTAATGCGTGGAAACGACCGTCAAGCAGGACAGATTGACCTTTATTTCATTGGTCAGCTGCTTGGCTCTCAAATAGTTTAATCAAAGAATGTATAATTGTATATATTTCTTGAATCACTTTGTGCTACCGCCCAATTTGCTGACATTGAATCTTGTAATATGTTGAACGCACTCTTTTTTACACAAGTTAACCCATCAGTTGAATATTAGGCTAATTAAGAGTGGAGGCCAACAGCATTTATTTTAAACAAACCCATTAATTAATTCAAGCTTATTATTCACTGCCCAATATCAGAGAAATTTTCTGTGGCATGAAAGTCGAGCTCTTGCCAAATTCACAGACATCGTTATTTTTATAACGATATACAGAACTGATACGGTGAAATATTTCTTTAAACGCTTTAGCTTGCTGTTGTCAAATCAGCCAATAAATACTATCGTTTGTCGTGCAACAGACACTTGGCGCAAAGAGAAACTATAAGGTACGTGACTGGCGATGGAACCTTCTTTGTAGCGGAGTAAAATTTTCGCCATCATTTGTACTACTGACTGCCTTATATTTTGAATTGTCCATGAGTGGCACAATGGAGAAGCATTTAGTTTTTATGGTCGCATGGCCCTAGCTTCCACCGAAATTTACTGTGCAGAATAATCGTATCTTCGTATATGCATGCATAAATGTAACTATTATTTAGAAAATCGGCAAGTTTCTCTTTCCAACTTCTTTGCGTACCCTTGGCATATTTATATTTTGACCACGTGTGTGATGACTGGTTTTGTTTGTTTGAGACGTACGATGAATCAATTTCATTAGAATTCGCATCATCGGGTCTTTTTTTAATTGCGGCATGCACATTTTTATTCGAACGCCATATTATATTCTCAGTAGATTCCGCCATGTCTTTATTTACTTGGTATGGTTTGAATTTCTATCCATCATCAAGAGCATTCCGCGGTTGATTTATATAGGCATTTTTATTCATAAGAACAATAACCAAGCCACTGTCTGGTTTAATTAATCTAATTTCGCTGATGTATTACAATTCTTTGTTGAAGTGCCCATAGGCAACATGTAGTTCAACTTCAAATGAGGTGCAAAATTAATCTATTTGTTAAATTCCATATGTGACATCGTCCTATAGACTATGCAGTGCGGCATTTGTTGTTACCATTGTCATCTGATTCTTCTTGTTTGGTAATATACAGAATTTTGGTCTAAGCGTTAAGACTTCGATCTGCTTTGCTAATACGGTCAAACTAGTATAGTTGAAAATGAATGCTTCAGGGTTTACTGAATATGCGTTTGAGGCTTGCTCAGAATCTAAATAATCTTTGGGTAGATACTTATTTTCTCTGTCAATGGCATTCATTAACAAGTGATTAACAACACGAGTACACTACAAGCTCCTGTTGATGGTGAATAATGATACAAGGTTTTGACGGTCAGATTTGGTTATCATTATTGTAAATTGGTAATTTTTGAGTTTCCATTGCATTTTTTGTTAATCGTCTCAACATTTTCGTGGTTGGATGCGTCTAACCTGAATAGCGTAGTTTGTAAAATGTTCGAGGTATTTGGTCATTTTAGATGCACCATAAATAAAATCTTTCGCTTTCAGAGGCATCTGTGTGAAATACAATGCATGATCTATCGACAAGGAAATGGCGCCCTAAGGCATTGAAGTTAATGTATAAATTTTATTTCAACCATTTTTATGCATTTTTAATTTAAATTGAGAAATAAATCATTTAGTAAAAAGCAAATATATACAGCACAGGTAAAATTAAATTTTTTCGAAATTAAAATGGTCGTTTGTATCTGTGGTGTCAATACATGCTTTATAATAAGTTTATGCTTAACTACACAATTTATTTCTCAATCAAAATTGTAAATACAGAAAAATGGTTCGATTAAAATTGACAAATTACAATATTTATTAAAAGTACTTAAAAGGACATGATTAATATGACCTGCAATTATATGAATGCCTGTACTTCATGCATTTGTTTGGCTAGGGAAGTGTGAGAATCCACTTGGTTATCTGAAATATTTATTGATTTTCCATTTTATGCATGTTCAAAGTTAAATATAACATTTCTAAATTGAAAAATGTAGATTCTTCAATTACTATCTCCATTCATGCATGAAAATATGGAGATCAGATTACCCTTCACAGTGAACTCCGTTCCATAAAAACGAAATGCTTCTCCACTGTGCCACTCATGTCAAATGATATGTATAAGACACTCAGTTGCACATTTATAGTATCCTCGGTTCCGCAAAGATTCGATTGATCCCCATTTTCGATTACGCATTGGGTTCGTCTTCTTCGTGACTGGGAGCTGATTCGTCTCTTCACTCCGAAGGAGCACGAATGATGTGGGAGCCTTCGGATTGAGGGGACGAATCAGCACCCAGCCACCACCAAGACTAACTCAATACGTAATTGGAAATGGAGATCAATCGGATCTGTGCGGAACTGATCGTGGCAATCTACCACCCACGAAAATAACCGTGGATAATATAAATGTTAAGATCTCACTGCGCAATTTTGAACAAAAACATTCAGTTGTACATATGATGGCGAGGAATAAAATCAGCTGCGAAGGAGGTACCATCGTCAGTCACCTGCCTAATAGTCTCTCTTTGCGTCTAGTGCACGTTGCACGGTAAATAGCGATAGTTATCAGCCGCATCTACTGCAGCAGGTTGATGTTTTTAAAGATAAATTTAACTACATCCATTTAGTGCCCGTGTGTGCTGTTGCTTCCGGTTTGTTTTTGTTTTACGTTGTAAAAGTACCGGTCTAACTTAAACCTCTGCTGCTTTTCTAAATTTGACATATAACGAATCAATTAAAATGAAATATAGTGAAAAATTTAATTTTTAAACTACACTATATAAGCGTATTGTTATGATAAATAAAAAGTATGCTCATCTATAAAGCTTTCGCTATTAGATAGAAACGATCTCAAGTCAACATAAGAATATTATTGTCATGAGAGGCAATGTTATTGGCCAAAATTTTGTATTGGTACAATTAAAGCCCCAAAGGATACGGTGTGAAAATGTGGACAGTGGACATAGACTCCATTGTTTCGCATACAAACAATCAAGTAATAAATCAATTCAAAGTCGTGCGAAACGTTTATTTTAAACAAACAACCAAGGAGGCATCGATTTCGTGGATAGGTATAACAATTCTTTATATCGAGTTTTCGAACTTCATAAAGGCACCAGTCGCATTTAACAACAGCACAGAATAGCCATACTGCCCGCATCCGCGCAACCAATTAAGCAGGATTTTCATGAAATTTAATTATTCATCCCAGACTAACTTTAGAACAATTATCGCCTCATCATCGTTTAATCATTTATTGACAAGTTCGACTTGTATGGTAATCAGTCAGTAAAATTTTCAAGTACGATCAATACTTCAAAATGAACGCCTGTTTTAAAAAATCAAATAATGTATGAATATTTATTTAAATCAAATCTTTAAGCTTGAGATAAACATCAAATCTTATATATATATATATATATATATATATATATATATATATATATATATATATATCAGTACGAACTAGGCATTGTATAATGTAGAAAGGGAACAGATACGACTCCGCCTTGGTAATGAATTGAAGATTTATGTAATTAAGCAATTATTGGTTGCGCGGGTGGTGATCACAATTATTTAGATCAAGTTTGCGAACTTCATGTAAACATCAATCACACTCTATTTTTTGCCTATATAATCAAAAGATTGTGAAATGCACTTCATTCAGTAAGCTGGTTTCGTCCTTGTTGAGAACTCGTCAAGTATTATTTAGAATTTCGCTGTTTATGGAAAAACGAGACTATATCACTTTGCCTAAAAGATTTGTGTAAAGTGTACCTGTACGTGCAATTATGTTACTCACTAGTGAAACTTGGTACATAAGAGTGGAAGATATTAGACGCTTACAGGTATTCGACCACCGTTGTCAAAATAGCGTAGCCCATATAGTATATGAAATTTGAGATTTTTAAATATGTGATCCTCATTTGTCAAGTACATAAGGCATCACAACTTGTGTTGTGGAGAACCAATATATATCAAAATTTGTATTAGGTGTTTGCACCTACTAACAAATTAGTTCAAATAAAACCAGAAGGATAAACCAAAGACAGCATAAACCGAAAGTCTAATCTCGTACACATTCTTTTCGTGCTGTCTTTCGTCTATCCTTCAGGTTATATTTTAACTAATTTGTTACTACGTGCGCAGCATTTAATGAATTAATATATATATATATATATATATATATAAAAGTTCTCTGCCACAAACAGTATCTGTCTGTTATTTATTACCGCGAAATGTGATAACTAATGTCGATTGAAGCCAGAGTTTGAGCAACAGGTGTTCAGATATAGTTGTAATTCTTAATTTTGGTGAACTTTGACATATTTGAAGAAATTTGACACTTTTTGCGCAACGCCTAATACACAATTTCAATGGGTTTCATATTTAAGAATGTATTAGGTGTTGCGAACCTAGTAACAAATTAGTTCAGTTTTGATCAGAAGGATAAACCAAAGGCAGCATGAACGGAAAGTGTAAGCTCATGCACATTCGTTTCGTGCTTACTGGCGACTCATCAGTAGGAGCTGGTATTACGCCTTGTACTATAATTTGGTCCAAGGTATTGCAGGATAGTGGTGAAATCTCTAGACAGATGTGACCTACCCAATGGTGACTAACATCCTTATAGTCTACAGGCTACTAGGCTCCTTGCTAACTCACACTATATAATATATATACAGAGTCTGTAAAAGATACTAACTTACTACCAAGCTATTGTGTTAGTAAACAATACAACAATATTGTACCGAAAGGTACAAAAGGTATACTCCACGTTCATGCTGCCTTTGGTTTATCTTTCTGGTCACAACTGAAATAATTTGTTACTAGGTTCGCAACACCTAATACATACTTGCATATATATTAGTTCTCCGCAACAAACAGTATTTAACGGGTTTAATATTTGTTTGGTAATATTTGGCGTGCCGTGATGATCCGCGCATACCATTCTCTTTACTGGCGTTTTGGAAGCAGGAAATATTAACTAAAATATTGTTAAAAATAACAGTAGATATGTTTATCTTTAGGCTACGCCAAGTATTGGCTATATACATGTATATCAATCATCTGTGCAAGCCAGTGTCGGATACAAATGTGAGTAATACTTTGGCTACTATAACACTTATTTTCTTCAAATTCACATTTGGGTTGACGTTAAAACGCTACCATTCGTGCCAAAATATTAGCAAAAACAAGAATAGTTTCGGCGGTCATATTTTTAATTTAAAATATAAATGTCCAAAAGTGTAAATACTTCGTTGTTAACTAATTGAAGTTAGCATTTTTTGGAAATCATTTTCCACTCGTAACATGGTAGACGTTAAATTCTGATTCTGAACTATTCTTGCTATTGCTTTTCATTTATTTAGTGATTGTTGTAGTATAATAAACAGAATTCATTAATTGTTCGCGTAAATATTAATTTTTTTTAATGAAAATTTATTTTCACGTTTTATTTCACCGGTATCCAGCGTATTTGCTGAAAACTGTCCATTATGCTTTGTTTTGTCGCAGTGAAGCTAAGAACTTCTACCTTGTCATAGTTAAGTTGTAAGTTGTAGACCAATCTTACCATTTCATCACATTACCTGATCTGCATTTTGACTAACGCAGTTTTGTTTCTTCAAAATATTTTTGCGTCACAATGTCACATGTTCTGGCCAGCACACGTGTCCAAGAAAAGCTACCAGATTTTGATAATTGGTTTATTAACTCCTTACTTTTTAAAATTGAAACAGCGCAAAACTTTGTTGACAATATCAAAGAATTAACTTTGTTGAAAATAAATAAATTAAGCTATGTTAAAAGTTCTGAGTAAACTATATTGTCTAATTAGTTCTTAAATAAATTATATTAGGTGTCGACGAGCTAGGTATATGCATATAAATATTTGGCATGGTGTTAGTTTTGCACCGGTTAGTTATACTAAAGTTAGCATAAACCAGAAATGAATTCTCGTTAACTAATGCGTTTCGGTTTAACTGATGATTTTCACATTTCTGATCATCAAATCGGGACCCTTCATAGATTCCGATCCGATAGTTAGAAATGCGAAGCTGAACAATGGTGCTGAGAGGATAAATACGACGATGTCCTTTATAGATATTTTTCTAATAATTACGCAGCGTGAGCGTCATGAGTTGGGAAAGTGGGTTGTTGCTTTGCACTATCAGTTTCGCAAAAATCCGATTGATCCCCATTTCTAAGTACGCATCGAGTTTGTTTTCGTGGTGGCTGGTTGCTGATTCGTCCATTTTCTTCGAAGGCTTCAACATCGTTCATACTAACCACTAGAAATGAGGTACAATCTGATCAACGAAGACTAGCTTTTTTTGGCCATGTCAATATCTGTCAACCTTGTTTCTCACGCCTGTCTTGCGCTGAGTGAGAAAACTGTGCTATACTGGGCAATACGCAAATCATGACAAAGCCAACGCAGTTGATAAAATATTTGTTTTTATAATGTGGAGCACATGTTGACCGGTCCAAAAATCCGTCTACGGGTGTTAGCATTAGTTACTCGTTGTTGGTAACGTACATGTGTTATGCTTCTCGAATAATTGTAGTCGAACGTATGTAGACGTCTAAAATTATCAACTCTAAGGGGCCAAGTCTCACTATCATATAATAAAACTGTACGTACAGATGAATTGAAAATACGGCCTTTAGGTAGTGTTTTCTGCTCGCGTTTCTCCATAAATTGCAAAGGTTAGAGAAAAATACTTTCGCTTTCGAGATTCTCATACTCACCTCGTCAGACAGATTGTTTGAGTTAATGATATAGCTGGCAAGGTATATAACCCTGTCAACTACATTCAGATCTTCACTTTGCAGTCTCAGAGTTAGTGTGTGAAGAGTGATCCTGTATAAGTATCTTACTTTGAAAGAGTGTGAATTTCATCGTAAGATAGTCGAAGCAAATATCCTAGATACGACTTGGATCAAGTCTATACCACCATGGTTATCACGATTGTCTTTGAAGATATGAATGATGGGCGCATCACTTAAAGGAAGCGGTACTGCCTCTTAATTCCATATAGAACGAAAATGGTTATTCGACGCTCCGGAAATTATATAGCCACCATCCTTAATATATTTAGGAAGAAAATTATTGGAGCCTGAATATTTGCGACGTTTAAGAGACAGGATTGCATCTACAACGTAGAAGTTTATGGTCAAAATTAAAGTTTAATCCAAAACAAACGGCAATCCTAGATGCAAACACGACATTTATAACTAATTGCCACGTGATCTATTTGAGTCAAACGTTGTCCGTGGTCTAAAGGATGCCATGTGGCACAACGCCTTAAACTTCTGAAGTTTTTACTATTTAAGTATAGTCTATGTTCCGCGCAACTATCCAACAATCGTTTACCTCTATCGTTGCGCATTGAGCTTAAAGAATATCCTCTATCCAAAGGAAATTCTGCGTTATTTAAGCGCTTAACTAGAGCATTCATGTTACTTATATCCAAGACTAAATCTGAACTTGTTGCTCTACATAGATAAGAACTTAGGTCGATGTAAAAAACATCCTTGCTGTTGTCTATGCCACAATCGTTGGAGCATATGCAGATACGACGAAAATGCAATATTAATTAAGTTTTCTATCATTGGTTTTAGTTTGTGTTTAAGCATGTCGAATAAAGTCGTCTGGTTACACGTATTATTCACTTAAGCGATCATCAGCTCGTCAGCTAAGCACAATACCGACATCCTATTTATACTGGCTTGAGAAAACTCAGATACGCAGCATGTATCGATTTCTAATTTATACAACGTACGTGCGAGAGTTTCTTGTTGTCTAGGTAGTTTCAGTGTTCACACATTAAACACGGTTAAGTTAAAATCTGATCAATGTTTAATGAATGGTTGTTTACTTGAGCTATTTTCGATATTGGGCTCAGTGGCACTATCAAAATCTAAAAGAGTGTTATTGTTAGATTATGAAAAGAAGCAAAAGCGGAGATAAAGTTGTCTGAAGAAGCTTGATTTCGCTTATCCACCCGGCACGACTCAGCAGATATAGCGACCAATTTTGGCCTGCGAGACAGCCAATCAGGTATAGATGTTGATGGGCTGTAAAATTACTCTAGGTCGCCCGTTCCTAGATTGGATGGATTGTATTCAGAGTTTTCCTTCGCTTAGATAGTCCAATAAGCACTGTCTGCCAAATCGCCAGTGGAAATTTTCCCTAACCAGCCAAAAATTTCCCTTTGCGTCTGGCACGCTTGCTCTCATTCCGTCATTACCCACTTAGCACTAAGTTTTACTGCGTAGTTAAACTAAACTCAAGGCTTCACGTCAAAACAATAGCTTTAACTCATTAGACCCGGCAAGATTCAGGCTACCTTTCCCGGGCTGCTTTGCTTGTGCTCGGCGATCGTCAGGCCGGTAATCTCGATGGCTTTGGATCATATGTATTCATGAAGGCACTTATATATGTATCTATACATGGCATTTAAATGCATAAATAATAATTTATTCTACTTTATATGGCACATGTGGAAATCTTTTTGGTTGACAGTAATTTAAAATATATTTTAATGTTGATTGGAGTCACAGTGTCTGTGATCTAGTTATTCGTGTTTTATGCAGTATTTTGTGAACTGTGTTCAACACACCATCTGTTCAAGGAAATGCGCGCGTCTGTTTTTTATGCAGACGAGTTTGCTTATCCGTTTATACTGTTGCTATTCTGTGCACATGTACATTCATGATGGCCAGGCAATATGCACTGTTTGCAGTGTCAGTTTCCTCTCGGCTGTGTAGTTTCTTATAGTAATGTTATTTTTTAAATTCGGATTGCTTTAGGTTATTGTTAAGCTAGTTTTCTCTCGTAGCATTTTGGAGAATTTAGTTGTTGCCCGTACTTCTGTCTTTTCGACTAATTCTTCCAACCGTTTCCTGCGCTGTCTGTCAGCATAAGCGTAACTAACCTGGCCTGGAATAGTTGGTGTAAAACTTCTAATTTAACTCATTATCCGAGGCCCATGGCATAGAGGATGAGCTGTGAGATTTAACCACAATGTCGTGAGACTGATTCCATTCCGCAGTCATTTATGCTGCCATAGAGTTACACATTATCCAAACTACGGCCTGAAAGACGTATTGAATATACCATTTTAGATCATACCAAACGTACACGTGATTAACCCCATGATGTAATGCTTCAATCCATTTAATATATGGATACGTGTATACACATATGTCAGCTTTTGGATACTAGTTTTTATTATTCTTACTTTCTTCCTGAACCATAATACAAAATGTTTTTTGAAAAAAGTCATCCTTTCGCATCGTGTCATTCGTTGTAGAGTTAAACAGAAAATTTCTCCGTTTCGTATAATCAAGCAATTTCTATATGAAATAAAGTTAAATAAATAAGTTTTTCATCGAAATGAATTGATTGGACCCGAGGTAAATAGCAAACCAACTTTAAACCAAACGCACGGAAATCACTCTACGTCGGATATACCTATTAACGATATTTTTGCCATGTTTTTGACTGGATAAAAAATAAAATTGAGGTCTATCTCAAGTATGCAAACTGAATATAGTTATTTTTATCGCCACCCGCGCGGTCATCGTTTGCCTAATTTAGGCATTTCTCTTTGTTTAGCCCATTCACTTTGCACTTTTCGACTGAATACACGTATAAATTTTGTGCGTGATATAATACATAGTTCGATTTCTATTCCTTCACTAGCGTAATATTTACTTACCAGAGTTAATTTAACTTAGCAGACAGTGCCTTGTGTTATGATTTAATAAATAAAAACTCAGAATGTTAAGCTTCAGTCTATAATTCGTTTTATGCTGGTGCATATTAATTCAAAAAATAATTAGCAAATAGTTCATATTATCCGCTGCACATACATTTCGGTATCAACTTCCAGTAGCGCTGCTAGAATGCGTCGAAATATATTTGTTTTAAAATATTATCATGGCTCTGGACAACAAAACGATATCTATACAGGGTGGCAGTTCTGATTTGTTGTTTAGAGGCGTGATTTGAAAAAAATCTTGATTATTCTGTTAGGTTGCAGCATAAAGTGAAAATAGTTTAAATTTAATGAATGGAAACCTAGCATTCCAACAACTGTTGAATGGAAAGCATTGATGTTGCTTTAGTTTTATACTGTTTTGTCCAAATTCTGAACGACTGCACAAAAATATATGAATGCGTTTATCTGTCTGCATGTATTATTAGACTAGAATGTCTAAGTGAGCACATGTGTATGCATTGTGAGAAGAGATGGTGACTTCTGTTTGATAAATGTTCAACTGTTATGATATCTTATGTAGATAAATAACAATTGTGAAATTGCTTTTAACTTTGATGTATTTGTTTTAATGCGTTGGTCGTTTTTCAGCTTTTAGATGAAAATGTTGGTGGCATGTTGTTTAAGAAGGTTTTTCACGGAAAGAACACGCCCTCTCTCTTTCACACAAATCTTTTAATTGTGATTGAAGTATGATTTTTTTAAATAGTTTTATGTCGATATAACTCGGTTAAAAGTTAAATAACTTAAAAATATATTTCATGACAATTTTGAACTAAAATGTTTTATGGCTCATGTATCCTGAGTTATAATCCTACAGTAACCTACAACGATTTTAAATTGATATCATTCGGAAAGTGAAGACTGTAAGACATAGGAGAAAAATGACTGCGTATTTAGCAAATACTAGTTCTTAAAGTAGTTAAGCTTAGGTTCCAAACATTAATGATAATTATTGACAATATAGCCAATTAGATATTGTTTGTGGCGTAGAAATAATATATATGCAATTTTGTATTAAGTGCTGCGCACACAGTAACAAATTAGTTCAAATATGACCAGAAGTATAAACCAAAGACAGCATAAACGGAAAGTATAATCTTCTGAAGATTCGTTTCGCGCTTACTGGTGACTTATCAGTAGGAGCCGGCATTGTGCTCTTTATGGACTACATATTTGGGTGAGGATTGTGGGAAAATAGGACGGCAAAATCTCTTACATGAATGTGCAAACCTGAATTAGTAATGCTAACTTCATATTACGTCTTCGACAATGCGACTTCAATGTTAGCTCACTATATATAATGTATACTGAGTCTGTAAAGAGTACTAATACTATAGATATTGTGTCAGTACTCGATACCAACATTCTGGTACCGATTAGATACATGGTATTAACACTATTGTTGCACGAGATTATACTTTCCGTTCATGCTGTCTTTGGTTTATCCTTTTGGTCATATTTGAACTACTCTGTTACTAGGTGCGCAGCACCTAAGACACAATACAGCCAATCACCAAAGAACTTTAAAATAATATCGTATACAGATTTATTTTTCTCAAGGTATAATAATTTCCGAAAGGCATTCACATCTATCAATCTTCAATTCGTGAAATAAAGTATAAACGTTGGACATCTTTACTATATGCTTTCTTTACCCAGCTGTTACTGTATATCCTCCGAACCACTTTTTTATCATTTCACAAATAATTGTATGTTTTAACAATAATTGATTGCGCGGGTGGTGGCAACAATTCTTTAAATCAAGTTTGCGAGCTTGAAGTAAACGCAATCCCATTGTGTTAACCAGTCGTCCAGACAACATGGTTTTGTTATGTTGTTCAGTAATTAAATAATGGGATCAACTCACAAACTTCAGTACAAGTGTATGCTTCATACCATTTTCTTTAAATTTAGCGCTATTTGTCTTACTGTTCACATCGACACTGCAGGAATGTTTTCTTCTTAAATGATTTTGAACAGTAAAGTATTTTATTAGATGGTCTCTCAATATTTCATTCATTAAATGAATGTTCTCTCGTGGTTTACAATTTCTTCACTTTTACCCTTGTCAAATCCATCCATCTAAACCTCTAGCGGGAGAGTGATGACTTTGATACAATGTTTCCACTCGATTGCCAACATCTCACAAATATATGATATCTGCATTATTACCTAGGAATAAACGATTTAGTGTTCTTTTACAGTCCATGCGTAATTATGAAAACGTTTTCATATTTTTGCTTAGTTTAAATATACTTTTATATTAATGATAGGCCGTTTATTTTATTCGTATGCTATAGTTGAAATAGCTGTTGGTCAATATTGATCAACGTTATTTTCATTACATTATAAATATTCCACGGTTTTATCCTTATTTGTCAGTTTACAGCCGTGATCTGATGACTATCATGGAAGGTGGAAGCGTGTCAGTACGTGTGACTGACGTTAGTATCGCTGTGCTGTGTTTCTAATTCAAATAATTGGATTGGTGCTTATTTTAAGTATACAAACTTGTGTTGAAGAAACATACCTTATCAAATCAGTCAATTTATTGTTAATTAAAACGTTTTTAATTGATAAGTACACGCCCTGATTTGCTGCGTTGCAAAAAGCAGATTGTGTATTGATTTTATTATTCAGTGTTTCTAGGTAACATTTTAAAACAAAGATTTCATTTCAATTCATTTATCTAGCAAGTTTTCTCAACACATAATTTGATCTTAGTTGCATTGTCCTTATTAAGACGTTCTAGGTAGACATTTTTTCTCATCCCGATTGGCAAGCGAACTCATATTGTCACTCTAGGTTGAAACGAGATAATTTTGTTCCGTATATTCAAATCTAAAAAACATCGCCAATGTCAAAATACTAATAAGAAAAGAACTTGGTTGAGGATCAATTGTTGTGATGCAATTTTACCAAGTTTTAAAGGTAATATACAAAACAATAATAAATCTCAAATCAGTATGGCTTAATTTGAATGGATTTTTAGTTGTTTATAGCTAAATAGAGACGACAAATTCTCTTAGAAATTTGACGTATGCATTATGGAAAGTGTTAACTTCACGTCTATAGGAACATTCCTGTTACGAGTAGATAGTTTTTTAAAAATTATTTCTTGTATAAGTCTCGTGGATAATTCGCAAAATTTCGTTAAACCTGTTGAATCTATTTTTTCACTTTCTACTGTGTTCATCCTCTTTATGAGTCGACCTTGATTCAAATCGTTTTTGTTGACAAAGAATTGGTGATTTTTGTAAGGTGGCGCGTCAATTGAAAGTTTTCTTTGAAAAACAATATGTTCTCGGCCTATTAATAGTCAAGCTACTACCTGTAACGAATTATTCCATTCTAAACATTCTGTTTATTTAAGCTTGCTTACATTTGCATCAGTTCGGTTTTGCCGTGAAAATGTGCACACCAAACTTCCGGTGATTCAAATGAAAACGAAAACGAAACAATAAAAAACCATAGTGCTATTACGACCACGGCACGATTTAAATAGACTTTTGAATATTCAGACGAAAAATTGCCCAGTCTTAACCAAGTATATCTCATGGGCTTATATGTGTTTTTATGCAATTTTAACTTGCTTTCACCATATTTGATGACACAATTTTAATTTTGTTTTGCATCTCAACTTTACAAAGTCCTTTATTTTTTCAATGTTTTAGCAATTCAGAATTGGTGTCTTTTTCGGTATTTACCGCCTACTGACTGAGGTCTCTACACCTTTTCTTAATTTTCGGTAAGCTAATATTTTTCATTTGTTCCGTATAAATTAAACTGCTGTCGATATTCCTTACACTTCATGAATAATATCAAAACGTCTGACTAAATTTTTCTATTTTTTAATTTAGTCATGCATTCTAATTTTTTTCTGGATAGATTTTGTGTAACTTACAGGTGGACTTTGTGTAATAATACAGCTAGACAGCACTGATTGCCTGGCTAAATCACTGTTATAGCTGTTCAAGTACATAGCTGACTGACGGCCTAGTTAATAATTACAATGTAAAATTTCTGTTTTATTTTAGATCCCCACACACACAAGTGCTATAAACTATTGAATTATGTTTCCCTATTGGATCTTTGGTCAGCATGTAAATATTGTGTGTACTGTTGTTTTAATTAATTCATGAAATAGGTCACCAAGGTGGTCATAATGGCGAAAGCAGGCAGTTGCGTGGAAACTATTTATTTATTTAAATCAAGGTTGCGATCTTGATATAAACACCAGTCTCATTATATACATACATTTGTCAGTATAAACTAAGCATTGCATAGCAAAATTCATCCAGTAGACCGGTTTCGTCCTTATAAGGAACTCTGCGCGCAAGGTCCAGAATTTGCCGCGGACTATGCTCGGACCTGTGCACGTGTGCTTAGAAAATTGTTATTCTATCCACTGATCCATCCTGCTGCATGTTACACACAATTTTCATTTATATACTTACTATTGATTTTGGTTAGCCTCTTCTTACTAACTACACTTTATTCCGAACAGAAAATTTATTGTTATTAATATAATCGGGGTTGTGATCTTGATATAAACACCCGACCCATGAATTACATACATTTTTCTGTATAAACTTAGAATTGTATAGTGAAGAAAAGTCAATTCATTCAGTAAACCGGGGTCGTCTTTATTGATAACTCATCACGTGCTGGCCACCCTGCCGCAAGCTAAAACACAAGTACGGCAGGGTGGCTCAGTGGTTAAAGCACCAGATTCGAGCCCTGTCCGCTGCAAATTCTGGCCAGTACGTGATGAATTCCCAATAAGGACTAAACCGGTCTACTGGATGAATTGCCTTTTCTACACTATACAATTCTTAGCTTATATCAAGATCGCAAACTTGATTATATTAAATTTTATCTCGGCCCGCGCAATCAATGTTCGTATAGTTAGACTATTTGTTGGTCCTAGTAATGCGGGATAATTGAATGAAGCAATCTCATAAATTATTGTTTAAATCCATCTTTCAGTCTACAAATAAACACTAATCTTATATGCCACCTAGCCAGTCGTAAAGTATTGTAACAACTATTGTAAACTACTTTTAGTGACACGTCTTGGCATTTCATGGTCTTCAGTAGTTAGTTTACTTTAAAATACAGACTAATGGCATTATAAATCCAGGTGACACAGAAATCACTTCTTTATCGAAATGTCGCATGTGCAATTCTGTTCTGAATTTTAATTAAAAGAATGCTCTCAATGCAGCCTGTCGCACCAGATACCTCGTCATAAAAAGGATATACTAATATTTTATTTAAATCCGTAATGTTAAAATTTATAAGTGGTTATTTTTTTCGTTATTATTTATTTTTTTCATATTAAAAAACGTTTCAACAGATGGTTTCTTCGTCAACTCGATTACCCGAGTGATTCGTGGCCTGTGGCATTATGCACCGTCTGCTTTTCCTTGCTGTTTTTCAGCAGTCGTATACTAACAGCGCCACAATACTGGCTGGTTTTTCTAGGCTGCTATCACAGTTGGCATGCTCGCTATCAACTTTATGAAAGGCCCTGGCTGTTGCCCGAAGGTTTCCTATTAGGCGGTAGCCTTGATATTCTTAACATTTATTGGAGTTTTTCTGTGCTCAATTTGACTTATAAAACTCTGTCTAACCTTCGTCAAAGTCATAAACATTCCAAACAGATCCAGCAGATATCGCCAAACAAGAATTGTGCAACGGCAAGTGAATTTCCGAATCAGTTGTACAAAGTGTCGGAGCTCGAATCTGTGGAACAATTAGAACTTTGCAGGCGCGACTTGTCTGACCACTTAAAACCATTTGGACATAAAACTGCTGAAATTTATGAAGTGACATTTTATAGTAGCGGAGACGAAGCTCCTCAAGAGCTATTGGCGACAGGCGAAACTATCGTCAGGAGGCCTGTACAATTAGAAAATGGCGATTCAGTGTCAGTCAACATTAATCCATATTCGAGCACTGCTAATGAAAACTGTGGTTAGGCTTACGGTTATTTGGATCTAGACAAGTTTGAACACATTCCTATTGCGGAGAGCTCAATTAGGCAAAACCAGTGAAACTTACCTCAAAGTTGTAACAACGCCATTCACACAAGTCGTTGTTATCACCTTATAGCAGACAACGAAATTAAGATGGAACAAAAAATGAAAACAATTTTAATATATTCCTTAAAAGATTTTTTGCCTAGTGATGTCGTCGTTTGGGCTCATACCACAATTGACGCTTGCGGGACAATGGATAGCACTCGTAGGTCGGTAAAATCTCGATTCCTTTACATTACCAGGTGCATAGCTTTATTTTCACTGATTGATGGGTTCTCAATAGTCCCGTGACTCCGAAGCCGTCCGTACAATGCTTATCTGGAAATGCTTTTGAATAAAGATTTTCTGAACGTAAAGAAATCAAGATTTTACCGACCTACGTGTGATATCAATTGTCCCGCAAACGTCAATTGTGGTATCAGCTCGAAAAGAGAATGGTGTCCAAATGAAGCTAAAATGTTTTGTTAAATTATGCATACGTGCATTGCTAACAATTTTCAAGGCTGCCTAGAAAAAGAAAACACATTTATGATTGATGTTTTTCTATGTACATCGTATAGGCCATAAGCATCCATTTAACAAGACGAAATATAAAGAGAAGCAGGTGAACTGATAAGATGCGCCAAGGTTAGCTCACTTTGCAAAAACTATCGGTTTAGCCAAATTACATCTTGATGTGGACTCACCATGTGGAAGCGTTCTATCAACGATAAGTTATCGTCAAAAGCTATTACTGGCTGTTTTATCACCCAAAATTCAGTCAGAGTTATTAACTTTCACACAACAGTGAAGAAAATAATCTATACTTTGTTAGCAATATCAAATAATTCCAAATTCGTATCAACACATCTGCAAATTACAGGAAATGAATTTTAGTGTAAAAGGTTCAATAAGCAAATCTAGAATTACAGTACATATTGTGTACACAAGTGTGTTTGACTATCACGCGTGTTTCTCAACACAATACATGAACCTGTTTGTGGACATTCCATTGTTATATATTTACAACTTCAATCAAGCGATTAAGTCATTTGATAATAATGCCGATAGTGTAAAGCCTTTTCTTCACACATTATCTTCGTTTGGTACTATCTATCCATATATATATATATATATATATATATATATATATATCTTTCGCTGAAAATTGATGTTTCTTTCGTGTTTTCTCCCGAGGAAAAACATAAATAATGTTCACACGCCTTGCACCAAATCTAATTAAGGCTGAGTGCTTGTACGTGCTTTTTCTGCTTACATAAACCCGGCTGCAATTTGTTAAACAATAACACCTCATAGACTGTTAGCTCATCTTTAATTTTGCATTTTACATAGCGAAAGAAATGTCTACTGAATATATGTTATGTCTCAACAAGGTGGCATACAATTGCAGAAGTAAATGTGCGCAAAGATAGAAAGTTGCATGCCAGTCTATCATTTCCTCTTCCATATTACTAGAACAGAAATTCTGTAAGCAATTTGGACAATTAGGCAATGTGGATCCAGCAAAAAAACCGAACGGCAGGTTTCATATTATGTAGATTTCAGTTAAACCATTAACTTAGTGCGTTGCTTGCCAGGAAAACAACCTGAGAGTTGAAATATCGATTTTTTTAGGTCGTTATTAACTCTTGTACGTTGAAGTTGTTTTAGCATTTTATTTCTTTGTAGTTCGTATAATTTGAGTTTTTTCAAGCCCTTTATTCAGGTCATTTCTATCAGTAACTTGATAAATAAAGCAAACTATGAACGGTAAACTTTTGTTTATGCAAAAAATACGTTCTACTCCGAACGTTTCCTGAACAGTTCTATATATGTTTGTGTGTCTGTGCTATTATATGCGCATTTAAACTAGTGTTTACTGCGAATATGAGGGCATTTACGTGAGATCAAATTATTTAGTTTTGTCAACTGCAACTTATATTAAATGTAGATTAAAGAAAAGCATTTCTTATGGTAATAATTAGAATAAAAATCAAGATCGCGCACTAAATAGAAAAAATTGTGCACACTTTTCGAAAATCGTGCGGTGGAACATTGACTAAATTGGATTAAATATGCCGCGTTGACAAGAGGAAATGTCTCTGCGAAGACATAAGTATGGTTTCTCCACAACAATCGCCACATCAGTGTTGCGTACTATTCATTGTTTGTTGATCTAATGACAATTACATGTAAACACACCACCACGCATTTTGACTGTTATTCAGCAATAAAACGTATTTCAAGTCGGTTTTCTGTTTATACGTTCGCCAAATTAAATCAAGCACCAATCTCACATGCACCGCAAATACAAAAGCGCTTCGCCCTCTGCGGTGATGACTGGAGCCATATGACTATCTGACCAAGTATGTATTAGGTGTTGCGAACCTAGTTGACTATCTGACCAATTAGCGGTGGATCTCTACCATGTTGGACGCACATACATACACATATACTTGCCTGAGTGTTGTTTATCGATGTGTGACTGGCATCTATATGAATTCAGCGAACTCTATATAAATAATTATCAGTTTCCCACCAAGAATGGTTAATTAATATAAACAAAGTAGAAGTAGACACACACACAATTCACAAATGCTTGTGTGTGTATGTTTGCTTCTATTTATATGGTACCTTCTGAGCAATCTGATTATACAATATTCTCTGTAAGCGAGCGTTCTAACTTAGTCTCCGTATTGCCTTTCAAAATTTATCCAACTGTAAATTGTACTTTAAAATTTGGAAATCGATTTCTGCAAGTCTAAGTCACTACAAAATATAGTTAATTTATTTACCGCACCATAGTAACATTTATTTCCATAAAAGATTTTTTTACTTCTATGCTAATAAATTGAAGCAGTTTAGTTTTAGTTTCAAACGGCTGTGTGTTTGAGATTATTTTTAACGAGACTGTATATGTATATACATTGTAAATATATTTTCTTTGAATATAGCTGTTTTACGAACTTATTGTGGTGTATTGATACTTTTCGAAATACATTCGATTTTATTATGCTTGCATTTTAAATCTGTTCTCTTACTTACGGTTAATAGTCTCTGCACCGAGAAAGCTTTGGGAGTTTGTTAGCTACACAGAGAGTCAATGATTGCACGGGTGATTATAGCAATTATTTAAATCAAATTTGTGAGCTTGGTATGAACATCAATGCCATTGTACACAACCAGTCGCACGTACAGACGCGTTTACATCTTCTATGATCATCAGAGCATGAAGGAGAACTGACATACGAGAACAAAATCCCAATACATATATAAGGACAGCAATTTTAGATATATGGCTTTCGACTAATAGTAGTCTTGCAACATAGCACTTGACCGTAAGTGTCGGCTGTCAATTTCTGTATAGTCATGAACATGAACTTTCTTCCGCTTTCGCTACACACACAAATTATACAATTACGAAATCATTGATTACGCGGGTGATCACGATTCCATTGGGACGAATACAAACTCAGCCCGATCGAAGACAAAACGAAATTGGAAATTGTGATCAATAGGATCTTTGTGAAACTGTCCGTGCAAAGCTACTACCCGCGTACGCAAAACGCGACATTGGAAAATATGAAGCTGGCACTCCACAATCAAATTTCAAAATCCTTAGTTTGAAAAATTCAGATTAAGACCGATCACGCTGTATCCAACCATTCGCACAACAACATTACCCTCAATCATTCGAGGGTCAAACCGCAGTGCATATACAAGTATAGCAAAAATTAGACATGCGGCTCTCATCTCTCTCTCTCTCTCTCTCTCTCTCTATATATATATATATATATATATATATATATATATATCTCTCTTATACTCGTTAGTTAGCTTGCTGTGGTAACCTAATGATGACCATAAATAAGATTTTTATTCCATGTTGTGCGACTGGTTACATGCATTGACATTGACGTTTATCTCAAGCTCACAAACTTGGTTTTAGTAATTGTGTATTAGGTGTTGCGCACCTGATAATAAATTATTTCAGATATGCCCAGAAGGATAAACCAAAAACAGCAATAACGGGACGAATAATCTCGTGCACATTCGTTTCTTGCTTATTGGCGACTCATCAGTAGGATCCAGTATTACGCTCTTTACTCACCATATATTTGGGTGAGGAATGTGGAAAAATATGAGGGTACAATCTCCTATACCAATGTGTAAGCCTACAGTAGTGAAGCTAACATTATATAAAGCCTTCGACAATGCGGCTTCAATGCTAGCTCTATATATATTTATATAGACCCTGTAAAGATTATCAAAACTATTGTTATTGTGTCAAAACCTGATACTAGCACCATGATCGCTGAAAAGGTACATGATACTAACACTATGGTTGCCGATTTGTTACATGGTACCAACGAGATGTATTTCATTGTATGCTAAAGTTCGCCAAAATAAGATATAAAACTATATCTGAACACATGTTACTCCAGAAAATCCATACAATCCTGACTTGATCGATATCAGTTACCACATGTTGTGATAGTCATGGAATCATTCAATTAAATATATAACAGCTAGATATTGTTTGTGTCGGAGAACTACTATATTTGCAATTGTGTATTAGGAGTTAGGCACCTAAGTAAAATATAGTTCTAGCAGGATAAACCAAAGACAACATGAACCGAAACAAGAACCTCGTGCACATTCATTTCGTGCTTATTGACGACTCAACAGTAGGAGGCGGTATCACGCCCTTTTCCCACTATATATTTGGATGAGGAATTTGGGATAATAGGACGATAACTTCATATAAAGTGTTTGACAATGCGACTTCAAAGCTAACTCACTACCATATAATATATATAAATGTATATATATATATATATATATATATATATATATATATATACCGAATCTGTAAAGGGTACCGACACTGTGGCTTTTGTGTCTGTATCCGATACCAACGTTATTGTAACGAAAAAGTACATGTTACTACCACTATCGTTGCCGAGTCGGTACATGGTACAAACACTGTGGATATCAATCTGCTAAAGTTTACCAAATTGCGAATGACATCTATTACTCCAGCAAATCCATACACTCTGGCCTTGATCGATATTAGTTATCAAATTTCGCGGTAATCATGACATCATTCAATTAAATATATAACAGCTAGATATTGTTTATTGCGTTTTAAGTAGTCTGGAAGCCATGTTTGAGACAGGTTTGGGCGACATTTTGCAATTTGATTCCGATTAGTCTCTTTTTGAGAGCTAAGCAATTTTTCTCGCAGTAATTGGCATATAAAACATTTCTGTAATGACATTTTAAAATTATTGGCAGTAAAATATGTTTCATAGCGCAGTGTTAATTAAACTTCATTTTTTTAAATTACAAACAATAAAAATAAACGAAGTTCTAGATCTTGTGAAGGCTGGATTCAAAGAGAGCCTATGCAAGTGAGGCAATATTAATTACGCAACTGGACTCTGTTTACCGTTAGACTCCAATAGATTTTCGACCATTTAAATTTCTCTTGGTTAGTAAGGGCAGAGTGATGCGTGATCTAGTAACCGATATCACGAACAATAGTATCGGGCCACGCTATTACTGGCCTAGTCTTTCTGTGGTGCTCGCCAATCAACTTTTAGCCAGTCACGAACAACACAAATGGCGCTATATAAAAATCTTTTATGATGGTACATTAAAGAGTTTGGCATGTAGTTTTTCCGTTCAAATAAAAGCCTCCTGAAGAAACAAAATAATAAAAATTAAAAGCATTAATGTCGGATTTGAAACATAAAATGAGTCGAAATATGAATTAACAATATTGCTAATACTTTTTCCGAATCAGATGGTGGTGAAAATATTAATTCCTAATTATCACATTCAAAAAAATTTCGCGAGAAAAGGAATTTAATGTGGATAAAAATTTTAGAAAAAATATCAAAGAGAAGCTACTGTGCTACGGAGCTCATATTGAGTTTTTGCCTTCTAGAAAATGCATAACAATCTGTGCATTTTATCCTCATACTGGCTAGTTATCGTCATGAAAATTAATTATTTTTTGTTGCAGAATACTAATATGTATATGTTATTGTTTATTAGATATTTTGTGCCTAGTAACAAACTAACTAAAATGAGATCAGAAGGATAGACAAAAGTCAACATGAACAAAGGGTATAAATTCATGTACACGCGTGTCGTGCTTACTAGCATCTAATCAATAGGAGCCGGTACTACGCCTTATACCCGCTATTTATTTGCTCAAGAAATGTGGGACTGTCGGACGGTCTAACTAGCCCACATGTCTTGACCAAATATATAGTGGCATAGGGCGTAATTCCAGCTCCTACTGAGTCGCCAGTGAGCACGAAACGCATGTGTACATGAGATTACATGTTTCGTTCATGCTGCCTTTGATACATCCTTCTGGTCCTATTTGAACCAATTTGTAACCATGTATGAAAAGCAACTGCTCGACTTTATGGCAAATATATAGAAATGTTACCTTTTTCATTAAATAGATGCATATATCGTATAATGTATATAGGTCTTCTGACCCTGAATAACTTATAGACGCAATCTATTATTAGGCATTACAAACATAGTTTCCGATTAATTTCTGTATGTGTAGAATATTCCATTCAGCATTGACATAATTGAAAACTAAAAACAGACATCTCGATCACCGTGGTGACTTTAACTGTATCGCTGGTTTCATATACCATGAGGTTCGCGGTCTACTGAACAACTGTTGCTTCGGCAGTAACCTCGGTCGACATCGGTTATCACATCTTCACGGTGATTTAGCCACCATTCATCTCGAAAAGCAGTGAGCACGAAACGCATGTGTACAGCAGATTATATGCTTCGTTCATGCTGTCTTTGATACATCCTTCTGGCCCTATTTGAACCAATTTGTAACCATGTGAAAGCAACTGCTCGACTTTATAGCGATATATAGAAATCACCTTTTTCGTGCGTAAGATTGCATATATCGTATAATGTATATAGGTCTTCTGACCCTGAATAACTTATAGACGCGATTATTGTAGGCATGACCAACATAGTTTCCGATTAATTTCTGTATGTGTAGAATATTCCATTTAGCATTGACATAATTGAAAACTAAAAACAGACATCTCGATCACCGTGGTGACTTTAACTGTATCGCTGGTTTCATATACCATGAGGCTCGCGGTCTACTGAACAACTGTTGCTTCGGCAGTAACCTCGGTCGACATAGGTTATCACATCTTCACGGTGATTTAGCCACCATTCATCTCGAAAAGCAGTGAGCACGAAACGCATGTGTACAGGAGATTATATGCTTCGTTCATGCTGTCTTTGATACATCCTTCTGGTCCTATTTGAACCAATTTGTAACCATGTATGAAAAGCAACTGCTCAACTTTATGGCAAATATATAGAAATGTTACCTTTTTCATTAAATAGATGCATATATCGTATAATGTATATAGGTCTTCTGACCCTGAATAACTTATAGACGCAATCTATTATTAGGCATGACAAACATAGTTTCCGATTAATTTCTGTATGTGTAGAATATTCCATTTAGCATTGACATAATTGAAAACTAAAAACATACATCTCGATCAACGTGGTGACTTTAACTGTATCGCTGGTTTCATATACCATGAGGCTCGCGATCTACTGAACAACTGTTGCTTCGGCAGTAACCTCGGTCGACATCGGTTATCACATCTTCACAGTGATTTAGCCACCATTCATCTCGAAAAGCAATGCTTGTCTTATTTTTGGTTTTTGAGAACTAAGCTCTACATATCTAAAAGAAGTTTGCTTAAATAAAACCAGAAGACTATGCCAAAGTCAGTATCATTTATCAATTTGCCTTATTTTATTCAAAGGTGACTAATATTGTTGTTATACGTATAATTCTTAGAGTTTGCATCATTCATTTGTCCGATAATATTTAGGGTTAAGTAAATGCTCCAAATGATAAGTAGTTATCAAGCATGAAACGCATGTCTATGAGATACCTTAAACTTTTATGCTGACTTTGGCATATACTTATATTCGTAAATGAACTAATTTGTTTGGTATAGTATTCTCAATACATAAAAAAGTGTGAGCCTTAATAAAATTCATAGTACTCTTTCCAAATGCAAATAAACAAAGAAATTTTTAGCAGACACGAGAACCGTTCTTTTCTCAATTTCTCCTGAAGTAACTAAAACTGAATACGCTTATATTAAAATAAGAGAACGACCAATCCTTTGCGTGTATAACCTCCAGTTCAGACTCGGTTCCGAACATACTTTTTGTGCCTACGTAAATCATGCTGAAGTTTGTTTATCTACAGAGCTTTATATCTTGCTTATTCTTTTACTACATTTAGTAATTATATATCAATATACATGCAAAAGTTTTAGACCAAACCATGTAGGTCAATTGACCAGATAGTCAATTACCATAATAAAAGAACACTGAAACTGAAACACGCATTTCAAATCAAATGGTGAATGCGCAACATTCAGTTTAAATCTCACGTGTAAGATAATTATTAAATGCAACAGAAATGAGTTAGCAAAATACGGAGCTCTGTGGATAAACCTACTGCAGCCTGATGCATGCAAGCAGTGAAAGCGTGTTCGGGTAGAGGCAATTTACACGAATGATCGATCGTTGTCTTATATAAATAATATAATAAGAAAACGATCAACCATTCTTGTACATCACCCCACCCCCCACTCTCTCTCTTTATCTATCTTTATTTCTCTCACTCTCTTTCTGTTTTTATCTTTATTATAATAAATGTATCAATATATGATTTAGCGTACGAAGTGAAATTACGACTAATTAAATACAATGGAATTGGTGTTTACTTCAAGCTTGTAAACTTGATTCAAATAATTACTTCAGGATGTTCACGTGACGATACAGCCTAAAACATTGGGGATCGGATTATCTAGACCTATTATATATCATCATCATGTATAGCCAAACAAATTACAAAAGTGACTAACGCTTCACTGCCATATAACCATAAGATGCGAACATTGTAATTCGTATTGTTCATGGTTATATGTAGACTGTATATATAATAGGTCTTGATACTCCAATTCCAAATGAATTTTAATACACGATTACATTAATACCGTTTATATGCACAAAGATAAAATAAATTTCGTTGAATGCATGAACTATATTTATGTTATTATTAATATAATTATGTATTAAAATTCATTGTGAATCGGCTATTATTGCATTATAACACCAGTAATAAACTATTCGTTTAACTGCTCAAATGCTTTCGTTTGAGCAGCACAGTTCACCAGTTCACATCACGGATAAGCTAATTGGCAGAATTATTACATTGATACGTCTGTTTGCCTGTGTTCGAACTTCGGTCATCTAACATTTAATTACATTTCAATAAGCATTTGCGCTTACCATCGTCTACATACTGCGCCTTATTTGCGTCACGCAACAAACACGTGACCACCTATTGAATTTATTTTGTTTCGAGCATTTTGGTTTCGCTTCCGTCGACAATATATATATATATACCTGCCTCTTTGAACGCTCTTGCATTTTGTAACCAGTACGTTCTGCCGGGTATGTAAATGATAACAACAATTTCCATTATATTATTCACAATAGCAGGACAGCAATAACAATGCAAAGTATTTACAAACTGACATGCATCATTTGTATGCATAAGTCAAAAACGAAATGCAGGAAACAGGTTCAATTGAAAAACCTATAAAAACTGAAGAAGTCAAAGCACAACATAAGTTATACAATTAAAGAATAGACACAGAAGAGCTACCAAAATCATACTAGTTTTTTTATAAAAAAGGCTTTTACACGGACGAATTTTAAAAATGACACAAATAAAGCGCAAGAAAGATAAATGATGACTAAAAAGGAAAGTTTTTAGTGCTTTCTCGATAAATTGAAACTAAAAGCCAACTAAGCTGGCTGTCAAGACCACTCCATCAGAGTACGAAAAAAATATTCTAGAAAACGTTTCATGTAATACCATGAAGCTTAATATATCCGCCAATTATATTGCCAAATTTAAGCATTGTACTTTTTTAAATTCATGAAACAAGCTTTGAGAATACATGTTTACATATGCCAATATTGATGAATAGGCATTAACATTATGCTGTTAAAAGGTTTAGAAAAACTGGTCTTGATTTAATTATCGATTTTTTTATATCAGCAAAGTAGGAACTATTTTTAGCTCACTAGCTGTAATGATGAGATACCAATAACAACACTGTAAGGACATATGGCTGTAAACACTAAGGCTTATTTACCAACAGAAATTCACGCTCATTTATACAAATACAAACATACAAAAACGCCCATGATTACGTAAAATGTTCTGTGTGCTCACATGGATTTACATACATGAAAAAACGTGTCACGTTGTTTATGCTAAAATAGGGTACTAGTCACAATCTGGCCAAAATGCAGTTTTTTTTAAATGAATGCTCTAATGTAATAATCCATATAATAATCCAACGTCTCATTTTCTAATGATTTATTGTTCCATTTAACGAAAAAGAATAAAATGAAATCATGAAAAGAAATGTTACAAAAAGCTAAGCCTTGTTAATTGAATAATGTTGCGTTTTCACGAAGTACACTATTTTACCATTTTTATTATTATCCTATAGCAAGCCTTCCAAAATCGCGTGGGCTGTGACACATTATTTATTTAAGCACGCTTTTGGACTTTAAATAGGCATCAATTCAATTTCTTCTAGTCACACAATATAGCAATATACGTTAAGCTTGCTTTGTTTAATTAAATGAATATATGCCCAATTATATGGATTAATTAAGTCTGATCCATGAAGAATGACATGTTGTGAATTTCAAGTTAAATGCATCACATGTGCATACTTTTCCGAAATATAACATGATTGCGTACTAATGTTATGCTAGCTGTCTAAAGTTGATAAGCTAAAGTACTCTGCCTGCTTCGTGCAATTCGTAATGACCTTTCACCATACTGTGTTTGAAATATGCGCAATGTCACAACCAACAATTATACCGCGCCGCTAACTTTCGGCCTTGCTGAGCCTCCTGCTGTCATCAACTTGGCAGTCTTCTTCATTTTTCCAATAACAAGGCTGTCCGTACTACAATTGCTCGACAATGGAGCAACTGACTCGGGCTTGTTCGTCAGTTTGACTGCCTTCTTAGCAAGCTTGGCTTTCACGCCATCTCGACCTGACTTCTCGCTTCGTGAAAGTACAACGGATTTCGCAGAAGGCTCGGATTTACCAACTGTGCTAGCACTGTCCTTGGTATCTTTGTGCACATTAAGAGGCGCGTTTTTCGATTCGTGAATCTTGCTTTCTGTTGAATTCTTTTTACTTTTGTTCACATTTACTTCAATGCTTTTCTTTGTTAAATTTACATCAAGACCGGCTCCAGGTTTATTTTTGTGGATAGGTTTTGTCATTTCTGACATTGAATTGTTTGTAGCAGACGTCGATTTACCAATGTCAACAGATGTATTCGAAGTCTGGGGCTTGGCACTACCGACAGATATTCCTTGCTTGTGAAGGCATTTTTTTACACTGCGCTTTTGATTTAACATTTCGGCTTTCTTCTTTTTCTGTCTCTTGTTCCCTACCGGTTTGTTAGTGCTATTGCTGTTGCCATTTGCTGTAGAATCATTTTTGCTCTGCTGTTTTTCCTGTCTGGCCATACGCTTTTTTACTCTTTCATTCTTTTTCGCCTTCTTTATTGCTTGGCGAGCCGCTCTTTCTTCAGGAGTCAAGCCACATGACACACCCAGGCTATTTTTTAGCAAAATTTGGAGAGAAAAAATCATGTAAACAAGGATTCAATACAATATAAGAACATAATCAATACACTTAAGGAATATCATCTACTCAAAAGAGTATACTGCATCAATAAAATTATTTTATTAACGAAACGTGTCTTGTACAAACCTCTCTCTCTCTATATATATATATATATATATATGTATTCATGTATACACACACTCCAACGAAGGCCTAGGTTTCTACAAGAACCTAGGTCAATAAAGTGATATCCCATATGCTTCTAGATTACCGAAGATTTTCACAAATGTGCCATTTTGATACTGATGGTAAGGTGCAGCGTTTTCAAGTAGCCAGTACTGCGAATAATAGAATCCCGCCACAAACTTGCTGATGTACAGCTGTTTTGCATACTACCAATTGAATTTGGTTCAGACAGTATCCGGTTATGTTATCAAATCAAGGTTTCTAGCTTGATATAAACACCAATGCGAATATATACATACATTTATCAGCATAAATTTAGCACTGTCTAAGGTAGCAAAAGCAGTTCATCCCGTAGACCGACTTTGACCTTATTACAAACTCTTTATTTTCATTCAGAATTTTGCCGCTGACAGGGTTCGAACCAATACAAGTATTTATAATGAAATTGGTTTTAGTATTAAGTTCTCATCCTTGATTTAAATAATTATTATCGCCATTCGCGCAATCAGTGATTGTTTAAAAGCAACCCTCTATCATAATCGGCAGTTTTAAATTATATTCGACGGTGTTATCAGGTCGAAAAGCGGCGATCAGCCGGCAAGCGGTGGAAGTTATAGCTGTTAATTTCTAATTTCATTAGAGAACTGGCACATGTATTTTGAAAACTGGCGGTAGTGCACCATTCAGAATGATCGGGCTTCGATAAATAATGACAGCTTATATGAATTTTCCTATAAGCCACGCTAAATGAAAACATCCTGAACACACTTAAGGATTACTTAGGAGTATAATTTCCTTTTCGTTAACAGAACAACATTATAAATGCATTCGAGGTCAACGAATTAGTGACCATTATCAATCTACATTTCCATGGGTGCTACATATACCTTAGAAACTACTGTTCAGATAAACAGTAGCGACAATGACATGCTTGTCGAACGCCGAATCTGAAAGTTCAGTAGTAATCTGCACACAGAACAACACATTTGGAGACAGCACCATCATTTAATCGAAAGTAGTCTAGTAGTTAGGCAAATAAAATTTGGCAGCCACCTATACCAATGGTCAAATGCGAACACGAGTCAACGTGAGTGAGTTTGGTCTGCTAATGCTCCTTATCTACATGTTATTGGTTTCGATGCTCTTGTTCCACAGTTTCCTCAATCCGGTAAATGGGACTTCGGTATGGCCCTTAGCTCACGAGCTGAAGCTTGTTTGATTGAATGAACTATACAAATAGCCGACTTTGTTCGATATGCTTAAATACATTTACTAAAAGCAACGCAAAAAAACTTTATTCAACGTTGCCTCTTCGTTGTATCTGCATATGCTTCTACCGATTGCAGCGCAGACGAAAGCAAGGACGCTTTTTACTCCAACCTAAGCTCTTTATTAAGTAGAGCAAGAATTTCATATATAATCTTGGTTATGGGTGGCATGAATGGTCAAGTTGAGCGCTTAGAAGAGGACGAAATTCATTGGCGTGGAAGATACACTTCTAAATTCAATTCGCAACGATTATGGTTAATCCCGAAACTTAGCGCCAAACTTTTGCTACCTAGGCTTATAATGAGATGCAAAATTAAGCGTAGTCTAAAAGTCGATTTCGGATCCATTTGGACCAGAAAAGTCAAAGAAATTGAAGTAGTGTTCGCATTAGGTAATAATCGAAGTTCGTTCTAACTCATTTGCACAACAGTTACAAGAGAATTAAATGTTAAGAAAACTATTACTGATAGCAACAACCATCTAATAACCGATAAAATAGGTGGGCTATACACTTAAAAATAAATTTCTTTTGGCACATGCGTAATTCCTTATCTGAAAAACTATGGCTGTATCAACAATATGGAACATTAATCTCGAACATTCATCAAAATTAAATTTACTGAATGCAATCCTACATCTTAAGTGTCGTAAAGCAGCGGGCCCATAGGATTTGCTTCCGAGCTGACTTAAGGATAGTAGCGATATAATGTTTTATGCGTTGACTAACATGTATTTACTATATGGAATGAAGAGATCGCACATATTAATTAGAGTGAGTTGACCGTTATTCTTATATTCAAAAAAGGCAATCGTGTAATAACATATAAGTTTGACTCCTTTCATCTACAGGTTATTTGCTTCAATTACCTGTCTCGCGTGAATCACATACTAAAGAAAAATTAGCCTGATTACGGTCAGGACGAGGCTGTATAGATAGTATTTTTACCTTAAGGCTAGTTCATGAACAGCGAAATATATATATCCCCGTCCCACAAAAGCCGCCTTTCTAGAATTCAAGGGTTCATTCGACTCAGTGGATCGCAATCTTCTATTCGATATTCTGTCAATAAGTGGCGCTCCCTACACAAACACTGGGTTGCGTTGAGGTCTACAATGAATTAACATACAACTTTACTACCAGCTGTGGGATTCGCCAAGGCTGTCTATTTTCCTCATTTTCGTTTAATAGATTCTGTTATAAACACTTGTACTAAATTCCCAAGAAACTCCATGAAATGTGGAGCCGGCTTATCCTCCAAAAGGAGTCAGCCGCAGTAAAGTAAAAAAAGTAAAAGTTATAAACACTATCATACATTCAGGATGCAAGTGTCGAAGATCTCCCGGTCAGTAAATTAGTCGATCATAACCATGCAGGCGAAATTGTATTATTATTCGACAGTCAAGATTTTGTTCAGACCACCTTGAATATATTGACAGTCGTCGTGTCATCCTACGGTTTACATACTTTGGAAGCTCTATCAATAACTCAGACAATGAGTCTGACGAGGTTAGTATGAGAATCGCCATTTATGGACAAACGCAAGTATTTTATTCTCCGTTGAAGGTCTTGATTATAGTGCATCCATACGTTTAGTTTTATTATACGCCATTGAGACTTGGCTCCTTAGAGATGATGATTTTAGACGCTTACAGTTAGTCGACCACAGTTGTTCGATAACCATAGCTCATGTAGTTTACTAACAACGAATAGTCAACGCTGATATCCGTAAACATATTTTTTGATCTGCCAACAAGTAATCATCGTTAGAGAAACAAAAGACGCATCAAATGTGTTGGCTAAGTTACGTTTTACATGTGCCTTAAAACGACTGATCATTAGAGTATTATTCTATTACCAGGCGAGGATTGCTTAAGCATTTCCTTCATAGCCCTTCGGATGCTATTTGGCACGATGTCGGCTGTACCTACTGGTGGCCCAGGAAAAGCATAAGCGCTTTTCACAATTGTATCAGTTTATTGTTCATGGATATTCACACACAATACGACCCATCACATTGACTGTAATTTCAATCTGAGTCTAGCAACTACATGACTGGTCTGATCTAGAAAATGAGCCCGCACAACACCTGTGATACGCCCGAGCTTTCTGAGCAGGAAACGGATATCTGTTTACCATAATGTGGCCAATTCACCGTTCTATTCACATGGGTCACATCGCTAGGCTTTGTAGCATGATACCGCTTGCGGTTCTGAATAAATGAGTTACTCACAGCAACATTAAAGCTTAAGGTAAGATTAATGCGACTGGTGTATGTGTCAGTCATTTTCAGCCAGGGTTCACCTTCCTACAGCCCGGTTTCCCGCAAAGTCCTGGCCTTGTTTGACGCTATAGTCACTAAGATGCCGGAACGCTGCTTAAACCCAGAGGTCAAATCGGATAGCTTAACAAAAAAAGCATTTTTAAATGGTTTAGAATTGGCGTACACATGTTTACGACTCTAAGAACCAGTTTGCCTACGTCGAACCTAGTAAATACCAAGCGAGAGCTTATAGCTATCCAGTCAAGTAAGGTTGAATAGAAGAAAGTCGAACACCTACCTGGCTGAAATATTCTCACACTGGGATGGCAGGCATATCAAATCTTACCTTAAGCTTAGCCCGACTGATACACATTTTGGTGTCATGCATACAAATAATGTCTATATCGCGTTTGTGCAATTCAGCAGCGGTAAAAGATAACCTCGCTCGCAAGACGAGCCGTTACATTCCTAAAGCCAATAGAAAAACAAACATAAAATCTAAGAGGCACAAAGGCTGTTGGAAGTCCACCGTATTTTGGCGGGTGGTGTGTTCCAGTACAAAATAGATAAAGTCAGCAGCCGCCCTTGTTCTACATGTTCCTGTAACTCGTACGTGTGAGCATGGCTTTTTACGACATGTACTGTCGGAACATAGAAACCTACCAGACACTCACGGACTTATAACTGGATGTTCTAAGCTAGCAATATCATTATTTATTCTCAAACAAGTACGCAACAATAGTGATTATTTCTTAGATTCGCACAGAGCCATTAACCATGGAGGCCTCAATTTCAGACCCACTGGCAGGAGATCGTATTCGCTTATCCACCTTTTGAGATTCAGGAGATATAGGAACCGATTTTACTTTGCTCATTAGCCGATACATTATGGAGTCATTATTGGTCGTTTTGATTTTGTTTATTCGTGGGATATAAGACACCAGGTCGGCCATTTGTGTATAGATAGACAATTATAATTCAAAGTCATCCCGCTGTTAGATTGCCTGCCAACCAATGTTGATAAGCATTACTTTTCTGCTGATTCAATTTCAATGCTTCTCTTAGAAAGGCTACCGACCAAAGGTAACGAGCATAATCGGCTTTGAATAACTAGTAATTTTCAAGGCGCCAGGAATCTATTTCGCTCCTACTCTGCTAGTTCAAGTTGTGCTTTGGTTGTCAGACTCCATTTGAAACGCTAGTCATAAATGTATTGACAGTATAACAACAGCAACCCTGATACCACATTACGACTGTGGCAACTTCGTTAGCGATTTTATGTATTTTTTAGTTTATATTGATAGCATATATATATATATATATATATATATATATATATATATATATATATATATAATGCAACTCCGTCACAATACATTAGTTCAATTTGATCATCAAATAAAGTACGACAGTATTTAATAACTCATGCTTCATTTTGCCATAAATGCGAGACAAACAAAGGTTGGCCATTAATGGCAATTTTACGTTATATAAAAAATCAATTGTAGAAATAATGTTATTATATTGTGCATATAATCACAACTAATAATATCTTTGAAGTTATATATATATATATATATATATATATATATATATATATATATATACAATATATATATCAGGAAGAACAGAACACATTAATAACAAAGTTAATAAAGGCCATTTATTTCGTGAAAACTAATCATCACTATACAATCATACATTTATATACATTCTAGGTTTTCGATTGATTATGCTAGTGGTAACATATCTGACTCGCTTTTACTTCTGTTTCTTGTTTTGGCTGTTTGGTAAGTGTGCATGCGTTTGTGTTTGTGTGTGTGCGCGTTTGCCCTTATAGGTCATTCTCACAGTATTGCAAAGTGATGTCTGAGATCTGGTCATTATTTTTCTGATGGCTTGAGAATTAAACATATGTGCGCATTGTTCGCTGTTACATGTACGAGTGCTATTTTTCCC
>JAQBSW010003395.1:0-84078 GCA_029291075.1 Eudiplozoon nipponicum | reverse complement strand
TAGAATAGAAGAGAATAGAATAGAATAGAATAGAATAGAATAGAATAGAATAGAAAAGAATATCTTTATTTGGATTCAAACGACATAGTTCCATCAAATAGATAATAATATTGGAAAATGTACAATATAAAAAAAGATATCACATCACATAAATATGAGCAATTAGTCTCATATAGATAAGTAGTTCTCTCTAGTTATAATGTACAATATATCAATATCCGAAAATTCAGCTGTAACAATTATTATGATAAAGGAAAAAGAACAGTCTTATAAATTAATCGCATTTGTACAATAATCGATTATATAAATAGTAAAAGATTCATCATCGAAATAGGAAAAATTAAGGTATAATTCGAGTGTAGCATTATGCAATAAATGATAATCTAAATCTAAAGAAGGTATTTTGCTAATCACAATTATCCTTGACTTTTATTCAACCACAAGAAAGTATTATCATAATTAAAATTAAAAAGACCAGCAGGATTGTAGATTTTTTCTACTTCAGTACATAAAAATTTAAAAGACATCTTAGATGGAGGCGTTTCTCTAATCCCCTTTGGCAATTTATTGTAAATTTTGTAAATTTTCGAAAATAAGAATAACTTCATCGCAACATTTTCCACCAAAGTATGAGAGATCGCCAAATGTCCATATCTAGTTCCACCTTCATGAATCTTTTTTTTTGGATTCATATAGGCACCAGTCTACTGGTTCAAATGGAAAATTTTATGCAATAGCACATGCTCCGAAACCATAAAATTTGCAATTATACAAATTGTAATCTACTAGCGTATATAGTGCAGAAGAAAATGCTAATTTGTTTCACAACTTTTCTTTGCACAGCTTCTATCAAAGTTTGATAAGCCATTTTTAATGGATTCGAAGTAGCGGCTGTATATTCTAGTATCGTGCAAATCTAAAATAATATACATTTTAAATATTATACCGTTAGATAAGATATTTAAATTCGTTAGCTCCCATCTGTTCATAGCACGGCTTACTATCCTTTCAATATGGATCTCAGCAGAAGCTGTACATTGAATATTTATGCCTGAATTCATAATTTCGTGCTGAAATTTATTCTCAAAAACATTATTAATCAAAGCATCATGAAAATAAACATAATTAAATTCAGTTCTATTACGTATTTTTAAAAGCTCTCGTCTTTTTAAGTTTTATTCTCAGCCCTAGTGTTATCAAATACCTACTTAGGTCATACAAATTTAATGTCCCACTATTTTTGGAGAAGTCGATATTTTTTGGATCAATTGGAAAGTTTATTTTTAAATCATCAGCAAATTTGCAAACTCGACCGGTAAGAATCTTAGTTTCCAAACGTACAAATGCCATTTTAAATAAAATTGGCTCCAAACTTATTCCTTGTGGAATTCCACTTGTTACACATTTCAATTTTGATATCAAAACATTTACTTGAATACTCGTTCTTTGATTATATAAAAAGTATCTGAGTAATCTAAAAATAATTGGATCAATATTCAATAAACCAATCGCCTTCAAAATAGCATTAAAAGAGATCGAGTCAAGAGCTTTTGAGATATCTATAAATACGATTAATGCATCTAACTTTTCTCATCAAGTGTAATTACACGTTTCCACATAGAAAGCATATTAATAATGGTCGATCTATCTTTCGTAAAGCCATGTTGACTTGTATCAAAACCAAACGGCAACATACATTCTAAATGATCTAGTATCGGTCGTTTTATTATCTTCAAAAATGAAGGGATAATAGAGATTAGTCTATAATCACAGGCGCACGTTGGATTACTGACATTTAGCAACAGTTTAGCTACTATCGTTCGAATATCAATTGTTATTCCCCATTCTTCAAAATTCTATTTATAAAATTGCAGAGCGCATTCATAAAAGCTAAAGGTAATTGAAGTCGGTTATCAATCGATATACCAAGGTGATCTTTATTTTTTAAAATTTTATTTATAACATTAATTTTATCAATGCATCACAGACAATAGCAAGTTGTAGGGTGTTTTCTTGTTATTGCAAGGGGTTTTGCGGTGTAGCTGTTTATTTAGCAATGCTATGCCATTCCTAAATAGGCCTGGTAGCGGTTGTCGGAGAAAATTAGTTTCGTGGGCCGTGCTCATGATTAACATCCGATCTTTTTCCAATAGCTGATGTTAGAATGCTTAGTCGAATCATCATACGTATATTGTACACAATGTTGCAAAGTAAATTAGAATTCACTATTAGTCAAAATTGACCGTGCTTTAGACGGAAACAAAATAATATATTGTCAACACAAGTTACTATCTAGGCATAAAAGCAAAGTCACAATAAACACAATAAATTAATCCAGAATGACTTAGCATAACGGATAGTTTTCGTATGAATGACTGAAAAACATAAAATATAAATCCAGAATGTCTTAGCTGAACTGATAGTAGCTATGTATAAAGGGATAAAATACACAAAATATGTAAATCCTGGCTTTCAGCGTTAAATCACATAAATCCATCGCGTGTTACTGGCGTATTACGCGTGGGTGTCTATTATTATTGTAAACGCCTCGGCTTCAAGTAAATGCCGTACGACGTTACAAACTCGGTTAAGGTGCTCTGAATAGAGATTTGTTACTGATAGGGGGCCCTTAAGAAGGCCTGGTAATGCGTTCTCCTGAATTATTCAGAGTGTGAAGATGTCCTAGAGCCTTGGGTGGACTCTGGTTGTTGTCGTTCCCGTGGTTGAGTTGTAATCACGATGTGGATAACGTCGTTCAGGTTCTGCAATTAATTGGCTCGTCTCGCTGGTTATACCGCAACAAGTTGAGTCACGGATGTAGCCAATTGTTGGTGAAACTATCAAATCACCAGCGTAGGTATTGACAGCCGACAGAACGCACACGCGTGACGCAAGGCAGAATGCAATTGCAACAACTGACTTGCATGGTAAATTGCCGTGCTTAAATAGCATGCCATGCCTACTTGCACACTATTGGTTAAACGGCAAGTTTCGCTTTTTTCTCATTGGTGCAACGTAAATAAAATTGAATTTAATTTACGCAATATGTCGGCCATTAATTTGTGTCGTTACAACACTTTCCTCTCTGAAAAAAAGGAAAAAAATTCCTCTCTGCGAGGCTAGATAAGAAATGCATGACAGAGTTCGAACACAATATGATGAACCATAAGTGCTGGGCTTAAATATGCTTGTTGGTTGCTTCAACAATGATATGATGCCAGGTAACCACTAGGAATTGCTACACAAATTGTTAGCTCTAGTGGTCGGTCATACCACGTGAGGCAAAATAGAGCAGTGTAAGTTTTGGGAGCCGCAGCGTGAAGATTTCGAGGTAAATCGCCTCTGAATTTGCCAGGTTTAAGTTAAAACCTAAGCAGGTTGGATCGTTGTCAATGTGTTTGTATACGACCAAAGGAGCTAGAGTGCTCGACGTTGTGGTCATGACATTTGTAGAGTGGTCTTTGTGCAATTGATAAAGTTGAGATATGCATTGAAAGTGGCCTGTACCATGATATGAAGCTGATCACTACTTAGTGTTGCTACACGAAAGCGTTAGCTCTAAGTAGCTGGTCATACCAAAATAGGCAGTGTAATGTCATGTGTGAGAAATACATTATAATGTAAAAATATATACATTAAAATCAAAGGTAACTGCATAAAAATATGTACACGAACATTGCCTCAGAGATGGCATAATACCAAAGAACTGTTCAAAAATGCTACACAATTGTTAGCTAAGAACAGCTGGTTATGCCACGTGAGACAAATACGAAAAATAACGAAAGGTTAAAAAAAATTTTGATAGTTAATGTTAATGTTTAAAAAAATCAATTACGCGTTATACAAAGCAGGATATTGAGATTGTGGGCAGACGGAGCCTGAGACGTGTGTAGAAGGTTGAACGCTCTCAGGATCAGGTGGTTCGATAAACGGTTTCAACCTGTCTATGCTTACTGATGTCGGTGTAGCGCCTTGCATAATGATGAAGTATTTTGGTTGTCTGAGTAAAATCGGGTAAGGACCGCGATACTTGGGTTGTAGTGGTGCAACAGCATTATTGTTGCGAACGAGTACTCTCTTGCAGCTGTGGAGCTGTGGGTGAACGAAGACTGGACGAGGCGTGTGTCTCGGCTGCTGTTCGGACATGTTACCGAAATGAAGTCGAAGGCGGGTAGCTTCGTCTTGTGGGTCATCTTGTGCCGGTAGTAGACGTGGGAGCTGACTAGGCAGGCGTAGATCCATGCCATACAAGAGTTGTGACGCAGACGTTTTAATGGATTCACGAGTACGGGAACGCATGGCCAGCAGAACTAAAGGTAGTGCATCGACCCAGTTGCCATTAATGGACGAGGATGCTAAAGCTGCTTTGAGTTCCCTATGCATTCTCTCTACCATGCCATTAGCTTGGGGATGGTAGGCAGTCGTCTGGCGTAAGATGCATCCCATGTACCGCAAGGTGGTTTTGAAACGATCAGATGAGAAGCAAGTGCCTCTGTCCGTGATGACCTCATTGGGAACACCATAATTGGATATCCATGCAGAGATAAAACCGTTAGTTACTTCGTCTGCAGAAATGGTGCCAAGAGGTAATGCCGCAGGCCACCGTGTAAATCTATCGATCATAGTTAGAAGGTAGCTGAAACCTTGAACCTTTGTCAGATGAACTATGTCGATGTGGACGATGGCTAGGCGAGAAGTAGATCGAAAATGTTGCAACTTAGAACGAGTGTGTCGTGTGATCTTGTTTTTCTGACAAATTGCACACTCTGAGAC
Source organism: Eudiplozoon nipponicum (assembly GCA_029291075.1). Classification (NCBI taxonomy): domain Eukaryota; kingdom Metazoa; phylum Platyhelminthes; class Monogenea; order Mazocraeidea; family Diplozoidae; genus Eudiplozoon; species Eudiplozoon nipponicum. The sequence goes on along the minus strand of JAQBSW010003395.1, from coordinate 79,305 downwards.
CCATCGTTTAACATTCTGCCTAAGTCTGTGACCCCAGAAACGATCTGTAAGAAGTCGGACAGTCGCTTGGCTTCCTGGGTGAGAAATTGAGTGAATTGAATCGAAAACTTTTCTCTGAAGGCTGGTCGGCAGAACTGGCTTGTTGGGCTGCGTACCCGTGAAGTAAACAATTGGTAAGCCTTCCCACAGACGGCATATGAACTTGGTTGGGTGACGGGCTATTGATCTTTGAATGTGAATGTCACCGCGTTGTTCAGTTCGCAGGAGAGTTGGCGTTAGTGCAGGTTCACTGAGTGCCACGGAGTTGACAGTGAATGGTGACGGCGAAGGTGGTTGTAGAGAGACGTCTGGCCTGGACAGGGCATCTGCAATGAAGTTCTGTTTGCCCTTGACGTGAAAGACGTCAAATTGCCATTCGCTTAGACGAGAAAGCTGTCTTTCCACTCTGGCAGGGTACTTGGCGATAGATGAAGTTGCGTTTCGAAGTGCGCTAACTAGTGGTGCATGATCTGTGAAAACAACAAATCTGCTACTGCCAATGATGCTGATAAAATGGCGCACTGCGTCGTGGATGGCGAGAAGTTCTCGGCCGAAAGTGTCGTACCTCGTTTCTACTGGTTGGAGAGTACGCGAGTAGAAACTGATAGGCTTCCGAACTCCGTCGATCTCTTGTTCCAAAGTGGCTCCAATAGCGAATTCAGAAGCATCTGTCGTGAGTAGAAATGGCTTTTCAAAATCTGGATGCGTTAGCATTGTGGCATTTGCTAACGAGTTGATGGCAAGTCGAAGTAATTCCTCGTCTTCGGATGACCAAGCAATGATGGAATTCTTGCTAAGTCCTTTTCGGTTCCGCAGGTGCCTGCACAAAGGATAAAGTTGTTTTGAAAGGCCCGGAAGGAACTTGCGATAATAGTTTAGTACTCCCAGGATTTTCTGCAAATCGCTCAAAGTCCTTGGTGACTTGATATTCTTGATTGAATTCGTCTTTGACGGCAACGGTTGAATACCTTGGGCCGTGATACGATGCCCTAAGAAGTCGACGGATGAAGTTGCAATCTGCGTCTTGTCACAGTTGATCTTGAGTCCGTGGTTGGATAAGCGTGAGAGGACATTTCGTAGATGTTTCGCATGAGATTCTAGATCTGGACTGAATACCATAATGTCATCTAGATATGACATACAATAAGCAGAGTCGTCGCGAAGTATGTTGTCTATGAATCTTTGAAATGTCTGAGTAGCACACTTAAGTCCAAAAGGCATGTAAAGATATTCAAAAAGGCCAAATGGAGTGATGACTGCAGTTTTCTCGATATCCTCTGGTGCTACCGGTATGTGATGGTACGCTTGTCTGAGGTCAATCACTGAGAAGAAATTGCTGCCGTTGAGTTTTTCAAGTAAAGTGTTGATATTTGGAATAGGATATGCATCAGATTTTGTCACTGAATTTAGCTTACGGTAGTCTCCACAGGCTCTGTACGATCCGTTTGATTTAGAGACTAAGTGCAGTGGTGACGCCCATGAACTTTTCGATGGTCTGATGATTCCCTCTTCCAAAAGCCTTGAGAATTCTTCTTGGGCAGCTTTCAGCTTAGCAGGAGCCAGTGGTCGCTTCTTGAGTGCAATAGGTTGTCCTTCTGTGACGATATGATGCACCGTGTTGGAGACTCGTAGCTCTGACTTGTTAAGATCGAAAAGCGATTTGTATTTTCGAAGAGCTGCTGATATCTCTGCTGAATGATGCACTGGGGTTGGCTGAATGACCTGTAACTCCAAACGCTCGGAGGCAAGTGTCCAAAAGCTTTGCTCAAGTCCGGTGGAGGGGTCGATGATCTTTTGATTGGCAAGATCAACAATGAGCCGAAATTTTAGAAGGAAATCAAGGCCTATTATATTATGTGAGACCTTGGCAATGATGAAGTTGTGGGAAAATTCACGTCGTAGACCTATGTTGAGTGTGCGGTACCGGCAGCCATATGTTGGTATGGGCTCGCCTGTAGCTGTTGCGAGAAGAACGCCTAGCGACATCTCGGCCATTGAATCACCTTTGAGAACTGAGACTGCCGCACCTGTGTCTACGATGAACTCTTCGCCAGTTTTGAAATCAAGAAGGTGCAGAAGTTCGTTGGGCTGTTTGGCCGGGTCGTGCAAACAAGTAGGCTGGTGATTGCGACCGGCATTGTCTGTTTGGTTCTCTATGTGAAAAATTCGGCGTGGACGAAAAGAGTCGACAGGGATGTCGGATTGTAGTTGGCTTCTTCCCTGTAGCGCCGTTGATGCCGTTGATGTGCAGAAAGTACGGTCTTCTACTTCCTGCGCCAGACGTTTCCCGATACTGATGCACCCTTGTGCCTGCGGTCTGTTGTCCTTTCCGTCAGCTGTGGAAATTGACACTCATTCGGAAATTCTTCGGAACGACAAAGACAAACTTGGCAAGCATAAACAAACTTCTGGTGGTTATAACACCAGTTCTTTGGGGCATATTTATTGAAGGATTGCGGAGATCTCGATCGCCGCCTACCATTATAATTTGACTTGGAAACGAATTTTGGTCGAGCATTCACTTGATTTAGCTCGGATTTGGTAATGGCCAATCCTTCTAGAACTTTGGCCATGTTCGCCACTGTTCTCTCTAAAGAGGAGATTCTATCATCTTGCGGGGGTGAAGAAAAGGATGATGGATTCACTTTGGGTTCCAAAACCCTATATTCTAACTCACATCTCTCAGATAAGTCATCTATAGAGAGAGTGTTGGGAAGCTGTCTGGCAAAGAGTTTTAATGTTTGTGGAAGATTGTTAATAAAAACAACCTTAGCCTCATGGTCAGAAATGTTGGTTTTATACCAACGTTTCCGTAATTCCCTCAATATTTCGATGGGGCCAAGATTTGGCATGTCTAACTGCGCATATTTGTTTATTATCTGCTCAGTTTCTGTGGGCCCAAGCAAGGATTCTACTTCTAAATATATTACAGTTAAATACTGTTTGTTGCGAAGAACTAATATATATGCAAGTATGTATTAGGTTTTGCGAACCTAGTAACAAATTAGTTCAGTTGTGACCAGAAGGATAAACCAAAGGCAGCATGAACGGAAAGTATAATCTCATGCACATTCGTTTCGTGCTTACTGGCGACTCATCAGTAGGAGCCGGTATTACGCCCTTTAACCACTATATATTTGGTAGAAGAATGTGGAATAATAGGACGGTACAATCTCCTAGACGAATGTGTAAACCTGTAATAGTGAAGCTAACATAATCTAAAGTCAACGACAATGCGACTTCAATGCTAACTCACACTATATAATATATATACCGAGTCTGTAAAGGATACTAACACTATGGCTATTGTGTTAGTAACTGATACCTTTTTTGAAATCGATGAGTACCGGATACTAACACTATGGTTTCCGAGTCGGTACATGATACCAACCTGATGGATATAAATTTATGCTAAAGTTCACCCAAATTGAGAATTACAACAATTTCCGAACACCTGTTACTCCAGTTAAACCATACACTCTGGCCTTGATCGATATCAGTTATCACATTTCGCGGTAAGCATGACATCATTCAATTCAATATATTACAGTTAAATACTGTTTGTTGCGAAGAGCTAATATATATGCAAGTATGTATTAGGTTTTGCGAACCCAGTAACAAATTAGTTCAGTTGTGACCAGAAGGATAAACCAAAGGCAGCATGAACGGAAAGTATAATCTCATGCACATTCGTATCGTGCTTACTGGCGACTCATCAGTAGGAGCCGGTATTACGCCCTGTAACCACTATATATCGGTAGAAGAATGTGGAAAAATAGGTACGGTACAGTCTCCTAGACGAAGTGTAACCTGTAATAGTGTAGCTATCCTATTAGTCACGACAATCGGTACTATCATATGCTATACAGTGTGAGTTAGCGTTGAAGTCGCATTGTCGTTGACTTTAGATTATGTTAGCTTCACTATTACAGGTTTACACATTCGTCTAGGAGATTGTACCGTCCTATTATTCCACATTCTTCTACCAAATATATAGTGGTTAAAGGGCGTAATACCGGCTCCTACTGATGAGTCGCCAGTAAGCACGAAACGAATGTGCATGAGATTATACTTTCCGTTCATGCTGCCTTTGGTTTATCCTTCTGGTCACAACTGAACTAATTTGTTACTAGGTTCGCAAAACCTAATACATACTAGGATTCTACTTCGTTTTGTAGACCCAAAATGGGATTAGGTAGCTTTCTAATGGCCTTAAGCTTAGGATAAATCCGTCGCTGCAATTCAGAAGGTAGTTTAGCAAAAACGTTCGACAGTTTTTGATGACTGTCATAATCAGGAAACGGGGAGAAAGCGGAGTCTACGCGCATTAAGAATAGCTCCCTATATCCATCCCAAACAGGAACATCAATATCTAAAATTGGACCTGACATTTTAACAATCTTACGGGATCTTAAAAGCATATATTTATAAGCAATATGAAAAAATATAAATATACTTTAACGAAACGCTTACCCACAAAAAGCTTCCACAGGTGTATGAGCGCAGAACAAAAGCACGTCACAGTAACTTCTTCCAAAAATCCGCAATTGAGCCTGTCGAGTACGTACGGTGCCGTTTTGTACGTAGGAAAGATGAACAGAGGCCCTGTTGGCCTTTGATGCCAATGTATTATTATTTTATCCCCCCAAAAAAAATTCAACACAAATCCACGAATATACACCCAACAAAATTCCCAGAAGATCACGATTAGGGTAAAGAAAACGCAAATGTTAATCTATTTTATCCCAAATAAATGAAAAAGAAAGTCAATTTATTTATATCAAAAAAATCAGAACAATAATCAATATCCTGGCGCGGTCGCCAATTTTGTAAACCCCCCGGCTTCAAGTAAATGCCGTACGACGTTACAAACTCGGTTAAGGTGCTCTGAATAGAGATTTGTTACTGATAGGGGGGCCCTTAAGAAGGCCTGGTCGTGCGTTCTCCTGAATTATTCAGAGTGTGAAGATGTCCTAGAGCCTTGGGTGGACTCTGGTGGTTGTCGTTCACGTGGTTAAGTTATAATCACGATGTGGATAACGTCGTTCAGGTTCTGCAATTAATAGGCTCGTCTCGCTGGTTATACCGCAACAAGTTGAGTCACGGATGTAGCCAATTGTTGGTGAAACTATCAAATCACCAGCGTAGGTATTGACAGCCGACAGAACGCACACGCGTGACGCAAGGCAGTATGCAATTGCAACAACTGACTTGCATGGTAAATTGCCGTGCTTAAATAGCATGCCATGCCTACTTACACACTATTGGTTAAACGGCAAGTTTCGCTTTTTTCTCATTGGTGCAACGTAAATAAAATTGAATTTAATTTACGCAATATGTCGGCCATTAATTTGTGTCGTTACATTATTAAACAAAACCCTATTAATTACAAATAAAATTGCAGTTCAAGAAATCTCAACTGAAACTGCTTGAAACTAACAGCGATTGTTTCTAAAATCACAGTTAATAGAATGATTGTCTAAAACCAGAATTCCTATATGTGACCCTAAGGAAAACCGGATCTGTCGAAATTGAGCTTCGTTGGGTTGCAACGTGGAGCCGCGCGTTACAATGTCTTGGTTCCTGGTCACCCGAGAGATCAGTTAGATCTAAGAAATTGGTCTTATTCTGTGGATTACATTTCAAATTGCCAAATACTTCATCCAATTCACAGAGAACATCACACTCAGTTTTATCCACAGGTGATTTGAGCTTTAATTTATCGTTATATTTTCTGGAGTCTGTAAGAAGTTTTTATCCTAGTCTAGGGTTACTCTTCAGTTTACCCAAAATGATTCTTTCTGATCCTTGAAGGATTATCAGCAGGGATGAATTAATTTCATTGTCAATCAAATCTAACCTCGTTTTTTAATACGATTGATATGACTTCATTTCATTTTATTATCTCATTTACTTTTTAGTTTACATAATTTCCTATCGATTCACTTCGGTAAACATAGATGTCTGAAATACATCAGATAATAACGTAGAAACAGAAGAAATAAATTCATCGGTGTTCATATTGTTAAAACTTTCATAATAAATCATTATGCTTAAATCTCATAGAAGATTTCAGTTGATTCTGAAACATTGCACGTGTGCATTCTAAAAATTAAGTTTCGGTGTTTTGCTACTCAAGTTTTTCTATTGTAAAATAATTTATTTGTGATCCACTTCTTTGAAATAGTATACAACATCATAACTGTGTGAATTCACCGCTTCAACTTCTAAATATACATCTTCCAAGCATTCCGAACCTCTAGTTGATTCCTTTATAATCTGCTCGAGATCATGATTAGAAAATATATTGATTATTTCACAATCATGCAACTTATTAAATTCGCCTACCACAACATTACAACCATTATAAATATGATATAACCATCTATTATTACAATTTTTATCATCATTTTTTAATAAATATTACTAACTAAAAAGATTGTTTCTTTGCCCTTATCATTATGATCAATAATAAAAATATTAAATTTATTTGGCAACAATGACGAACTGGCCCAGCAATTGAATTGATAAGGTACAATTCAAAGTAGAGATATGTAAAGGCTGATGGGACTTGTGAAAGAAAAACGTTCTCATCAACCTTTTAATCGTATCAAAATTGATATAGCGTATGCTGTGTTATTACTGCTAGATGTTCAGATGTTGATAAATCACATATCAAAATTATTGAGATTTACTTATTTATACGAGATTTAATGGACATATTTATGTCATGTGATATCTTTTATATATTGTACATGTTCTAATATTATTGTCTATTTGATGAAATATATGAAGTTTTAATCCCAATAAAGAGATACTTTTCCATAAGTCTATGGATCACGTGCTCTCATTTGTCCTGCGTCGGTTAATTAAATTGCGTGTTTTATTTATCATTACTATAGCAAACGTCGCGAAATAAATTGGACCGTTAGCCGTGTACATATTATTGCTGTTAGAGATGCTGAGCCACGTGAAATCTGTGGTTGTACTGAATGCTGGTGATCAACATGCTTTTAAAGACTTTGAATTTAAACTGCATATAACTTATGCATTTTTAAGGTATATATTGAAATTTTAATTGTAAGAGATTCCTTTATGTGTGGCAATGTGCTCGGCAAAGGAAGCATATCTGCATTGTGCAAGTCTGTCGCATATACTTTAAATATGCCGAAAAACGGTGCTACAAATATATATAGGTTGGTGTCTTCATTTGTATCTCTTTTATCATGCAGATATTTAAAATGATTCACGATTTGGCTTCATCTTGTTCTATGTCTCAAGTATTTATTACGAGAAAATATTTTCGATAAGTGATTTTTTAATATTAATAAATTTATTCATTTTTAACTGCGGTACCATTTCTCACATTGCAGATAATCTATTGTTTGTTTACACATTCATAAATTTCCCGATGCGTCTCTTTTAATGTATTATATATTAGTGGTGCTTGCAAAGCACACTATTACTATGCACCATACTTATTATTATTAGTGGTGCTTGCAAAGCACACTATTACTATACACCATACTTATTATTATTCTTATTATTATTCGTCTTATTTTACTTCCGTACAAATTTTTGTGCGTAACTAGTCCCACAGTATTTGTCACAGGCTCGCAAAAGATGTGTCAAGTTGTGCTGCATTTTAAGTGAAGGTGTGGTATGACTTTTATAAGCAATCGGACGTACAATGCTCGTACAATGGGCGAAATATCGCCAGAAAAATCCCATAGAAAATGCATTGCGGCCAACTTTGATGGATCGTCGAAATTTGATTCGTCTACAATTTTTCTGACCCGAGTTTAAGGATTTGTTTGTTACGGAAAATTGTCTAAGCAATGTAAAATATGTAAACTGTAAAAATCCAAGCCCTTCATTGTTTACATGCATGGCCGAGTTTGGCCACTGCAAGTTCCACTCGCATTTTCTTCAGCAAATTTACAATCTAGTTATTATTATTTTTATTAAATAGAGCAATAACTTGCTAAATATGGATATTTTATGTTGTGACATTTCTTACGATATGTGTGCGATACATGTCAATATAAGTTCGCTTCTAATTGACAAATAAGTTTTGAAATATGCAATTTTGTATTAGGTGTTGCTCACCTAGTAACAAATTAGTTCTTATATTTTCAGAAGGATAAATCAAATATACTATAACCTGAAATTATTATTTTGTGCACATTAGTTTCGTTCTTACTGACGACTCATCGATAAGTTTCGATATTATGCTCTTTACCCACTATATATTTTTGTCAGTATCTAACTGTTATAAGATTCTAAATAATTTATAATGCATGTTTTGCGAGATGCTGAGTAATCATTTATTTCTTTAGGATATATGCTAAACTAAAACATGTTTTGTGGTATTACTGATCTAATTTTGGCTTCTCTATTTTTTCATTTTGTCAATTTTTTAAATGTTACTTCCAATTTTATGTTCTTTAAGTATTTTATATTTAGTCGTAATTTTTGGTCTTCTATTGTTTGCTGTAAATGAGGTCAAAACTTTGTATAGCTTTCAATGAATAACGAAGCAAACATTGTCTTAATTCCTTATGTTAGGTTTATTTGATAATTTCAAAATTTACGACTCCGATGTATCATTCACAATATTATTTTTTCCTCTTTTATATTGAGGCATGTAATGAGGATTTGAAAAATATATATAAACAACAGACTACATAAGCATCATTTGAAAACGATCCGCGCAATGTAGTTGAACAAGACGGAATGCAGTTTTCTTGGTCAGTTTGCAGGAACCGATGATAAAATTACAAAATTTGTAGAAATCTTGAACATGTTGTTAAATTTTGGCTTTAATTAACTTAATATCCTCACTAGGATTGGGCGAGCTAGTGTTCTTTTACAGACTACATATAACCATCATCATCATCATCATCATCATCATCATCATCATCATCATCATCATCATGTTTCACTGCCATATAACCATAAGAAGTGAATATATATATATATATATATATCTATATATATATATATATAGCAATGAAACATTAGTCAAATTTGGCTACTGTATGGCTTTGAATGATGATAATACTAGTGAGTGTTTCTGTAATGATATATTGCTGAACTAATGGGATAAATTATCATATTCTAACGGTTCAGCTTTAATTACTGCATCTGTGAAATGAATTCGATAACTGAATGTACAAAGCTACCTTTTGCCAACGGTCCAGCTTCATCAACTGCTTCTGCGATGGGTACTGGCCAACTGGATGAGCACTTTAGCTTATTCCAACCGCACAGCTTCAACTATTGCTTCTGTGATGGGAATTGTCAGACTGATGAGCAGTATATATATTCTCTGTCAAAATTACTGACATTTCAATGGTACGCGCATCACTCATGGCTAAAAACAAGCTGTTCAAACTTGTTGAATAACGCCACGAAAGACAGACACCATGAACAGATCAACACATATATTTTTTAGAAATTGAGAACCATTCCATGGGATAAGGCATCTTCACACTATCAAATCAACAACATATTGTGAATGATGTTAACGAAAAAAGTTGGTCCGTAATCATAGAAATTCCGGCCGGCAGAAGCTAGTCAATCCAGGAATGATAGCATGAATCTTGCTGGGTCTAAAAGGACAAAACCATCACCCTGTTTCCTGTGAAGCCTCGAGTTTGGTCTAACTGCGCAGTAACTTTTATTGTTAAATGTGTTTGACGGAATGAGAGAAAGCGTGTCAGACGCGAAGGGCAATTTTCGGCTGCTGAAGGAAACTTTGGCTACTGGTCTCTGGGCAAATACTGTTCATCGGCCATGGTTGGCAGACTATTTAAGAGAAGAAAAACTCAGAATACGAGCCATCCTTACTAGGAATTGGTGACCTTGTATTCTTTGACAGTCCACATTTAACCATGTACAACTTATGGTTATATGGCACTGAAACATAAGTCACTTTCAATCAATAGCTCATTGCACGGATGGCGATAACAATACTATAAATCAAGTAAACACCAATCCCATTGTATATAACCAATTGTCGAACAACATAGCAAAACTACAGCAAATCGCACGCACTGACGCGCTTAGACCTTCCATGATTGATGCCACTGTGAGTACGACGGGCAAACTGACTAGAAAGTGGATCAAATCGCATTGCATATATAAGAGTATATATATATATATATATATATATATATATATATATATATATATATCGAAAGTAAAATATGCGGTTTCTTCAACCTCTAGTAGTTTCTTGGCTACATTGTACTTCTTGACTGGAAATGTCGGTAGCAATAACATCTATGCAGTCGCGAATACAAATGTTTGCAGCTTTTGCCACAAATAAATATATATAGTATTGCAATTAAACAATATGGGGGTGGAAAAATCTTCAAATCAAGTTTGCTGCTTGAAGTCAACACCAATCCCATTGTATTTAACCAATTGTCGAACAACATAGCAAAACTACAGCCAGTCGCACGCACTGACGCATTTAGACCTTCCATGATTATCATCAGAGTACGGCGGCAAACTGACTAGTGGGGATCAAACCGCATTGCATGCATATGGAAAGCAAAATTATATATGCGGCTCTCATCTCTAGTAGCCCCGCATACATTGTATTTGTCTGGAAATTTCGGCAGCTCAATATCTATGCAGTCGCGAATATTAAATGTTTGCAGCTTTTGCCACAAATAAATATATAGGCATTACAATTAAACAATAATTAATTACGCGGGTGGTGGTAAAAATTCTTTAGATCAAGTTTGCAAGCTTGAAGTAAACATCAATCCCATTGTATTTAACCAGTTTTCGAACAACATAACAAAACTACCGCCAGTCGCAAAATCATTTATTGTCTAATTGTATTGTCTATATATTTATTGGTGGTGAAAGATTCAAACAGTTAAAGTTCGTGACTGCATAGAAATTGTGCAGCCGACATTTCCAGTCAAGTACAATTTATGCAAGACTACTAGAGGAAAGAACCGCGTATCTAATTTTTCTTTCATTTATATGCAATTCGTTTTGACCTTCGCTAGTCAATTTGCCGTCGTACTCTGATGATGCTAATAGGAGGTCGAAACGCGTCAGTACGTGCGACTGGCAGTAATTTTGCTGGTGTTCGACAGCTAGTTAAATACAATAGGATTGGTGTTTATGTGAAGCTCGAAAACTTGATTTAAAGAATTAGTCACTTTAGACTTTCGTATGGCTTTACATGAGGATGATGATGATGATGCGTTGTATCTAAATTAACACTACTATTTTCGCTATTGAAACATTCACTCGACCTATAATTAGTACTGTGAAACATCTTGGAACTTAGTATAAAAGAATATTATGATCTCCATTTTAGATAGTGCCATGCAAACAAAAGATGAAACCGTACACTAAAATACACTTTATTCAAAGCCTACGTCTTACCCTTCGTGTTCTATTCTAGTGAATGTCATTGCATTCTCATCTTAGCTTCCTCCTATGCCATTGAGTAGATCGCTTATCGATTTCTCAAGCATGTCTTCTCTCATAGTCAGAGCTCTTGCGAGTGCCTTCTCTTTGCAAATCTCCTCCATTTACGTTTTAGTTGACACTTAGGTGTCATCTCCTTCGTTCATAAGGTCTTTACTTGCTTTTCGCTGTCAAATTTTGCATAAACTAGCCATGCATACGTTACGCGCAATTGTAACTCTTCAATTCAATCCAGGTATACTCCAAAAATATTTTAAATGTTTTACCTGTTTTCCAAAGCCTCAAGTGTGTTTAATGCACTACCTATTGCAGCTAAACTCTTACCCCAGCATGGGTTTAAGAAAGCGGTTAGCGTGCCCTTCGTTAACAAATTCTGTTGAGAACACTGCTTGGAAGCGCAACTGGTTCTTTATTGACCTGCCATATTTTTTTAACCATGTATTTACCCTAAGTCCACATGTTTCGATATGTAAAGTTTCTTTTCGCTTAGTCTCAATATTTTGCACCTCATTTAAAGACCAAAATATCATAAATGGTCATCACCATATATACTATTTTATTACCTAAAGTAATTATTTTATTGTATCATGTTTCGAACGACATTACTTTGTGATGAAACTCGAAAAATCTACGAAATAATTAGTAGTGTTGCGGATGAATTCATAAAAATAAAATGGTGTATCTCTTGATTAAAACCGCTTTAATTTTGTTATATTTCATTTAGTCTTCATTAACTACCAGAAACTATATTAATTCCATTCACTAGCTCATAGTTTCAATGGATATTAATTTTTTTAGACCGTGGGTGTTGACCTCGTGGAGTTATCAAAGACGTTCTTCAAATTTGTAAAGCTTAATAAACTCTTCGCCATACGATAAATATAAAATAGGCAAAAGAATTCAGTCAAAATTTTTAATATTTTATAACATGTGTTTGTGATCAGCCTAACTGGTTTGCTTCAAAGTTTTGCTCACCCAGGTTGTTTGAAGAATTCACTGTTATCCCCACGTCCTTTGGCATACAATCACAGCACCACTTCTTGCCAGAAGTAGATATTTTATTTCTGGAAATAGCCATACCTTGCTGTTTTTCTTATTTTTCGTTTTATGTGTTTCGTCGCCTTAATAAACCATAGATTTTAGTTGAATTTGTTGTCAAATCTGCTTGATAGGAACCTCTTCATATGTAAACATTGACGGGCTCTATCAGCTCCTTTGACATGAATCAAACAATCCGATAAGATTGAAATTAGTGCCTCATGTGCAATGCTTGAATTTGGTCCACGCATTTCATTCCGTATCAACATTCTTCCTGGATTAGCCTAGTTTGCATATTTCGCTCTTCAAGCAGACATCCTTGATGCATCAGAACAAGCGAATGCTTCGAAATAAACGCATGACCCATTACGTATAACCATTAATTTAATCAAGGTTGCAGGCTTGCGATAAGCACTTGATCCATTATGATAACAATTACTTTGAACAAGGTTGCGATCTTTACAATGGGTCAGGTGTTTATATGAAAATCGCAAAAAATGTTCGTCTTAATGCTACAATGGTTGGCAGAAGTGCTACTGCCAGCTATTTATGAACGAATATCAGCGACATTCACTAATTTTTAACGAATTCCTGCCTCAAGATTGCAGTCATAAAGTTGTACTGATCATTCTAAACATGAACAATTCAAAAGGATATTCATCGATTCTGGTGGAATTTTGATTCTTTTTGAGACTGTTTAAATTAAACGTTGCGCGAATGACATTTTATACGCAAATTTCCTTGCATTTAGATCAAATAAATATGTAGTGTACGCCTTTAAAGGCGTTTATGCTTCTGCGCAGCCACTTGCAGTTAATTTGAGCAGTGTATCAGTAATATACAACAATGTGTGCGGCAGGGTGGCTCAGTGATTAGAGCACCAAATTCCGAAGCAATATGTGATGAGTTCCCAAAAAGGACGTAACCGGTCTACTGGATGAACTGCCTCTTCAACACTATACAATGCGTAGTTTACACTGACAAATTTATGTACTTAATGGGTCAGGTGTTTATATCTAGACCCGAACCTTGATTAAAGTAATTTTTATCATCGCTTGCGTCGTTTAACGTTGTGAACTTTTGCAGTGTATGCAGAACTACGAATATAAATGGATAGATGGTGGTGGAGCATCAGTATTTAAGCACTGCTACCTTTATGGTTATAACATTTAATTCCATGAATCATTTGCAACACTACGAATGGTATGCTTGAAAAGACTTGGCTTGTCTTATATTATAAAACCTATGAATGGTTTTACTATATGGAATAACACTAACATTATACAGCGCCACACAACTGCTGACAAAAAATGAAATGATACTGCGGCTCGTAAGCTTCAAAATGGGCATGCTAACAGCCACGCAGAAGATGATTATTAATACTAATATATCGATGACAGCGTGGAAACGTAAAAAACTTCGAATTTTATGCTCAATTTCGACGTGTCAGCATGATTCAATCTGTCGTGAGAGCTACGAGACTCCATTATCCGAAGTGCTGCTCGTTAAATATATACGAAACATTCTCAATCCATCACATTTTCCAAAGGGTATGGTAAATTTTGAGGCATTCCTCTGTCTAATTACGCGGATTATGTCGAACGCCTACTTTCGCAAAAGTGCCAGATTTGTTGTCTCGCGAGAGACGGTTGTTGTGAACACCGAGGTAATGCGAATGATATTCGATTCACATTGGAAAATATAATACAACACGATCTAACTCGATATCAGTTTATTCTGTGTTTTATCAAAGGAGATCACTGCATTTACACATACAAGGACTCGTAAAAGTAATATAAAATAACTAAACCATTCCAGGCATTTTTTCTACTAGGAATCAGCTTGGAGAATCAAGTTAATAAACTTCGTGGCACTCAAATTATATCATCGTTCTTGCTTTTTCAGACTACATAGCCGCTTTGAAATCTGATGCACAGGATTTTATAACAGCCTTAGCTTAAAGTTGGCTACTCGGTAAAAATTGTTAATCACATCGAGGCGTTTTATAACGTTTTATTTTTCTGCATTCATAATTTTATGGATTTTTCTTATTGCTCTGCAACTAGCTCCAGCGTTTTAGAAGAATTTGCCGTTTTCCCATCGTGTCTATTTACGTTGTTCATGCAGTTTTCGCTGAATCCCCCGTAGTGATGATCGGTGATTGTGGTTGGAATTCTATCCTTGAATATGCAGGTGATGCCGTTTTGTGTTGGTGGAGTAGGAAGATCAAATCTATAGAACGAATAATCGCACTAAGGAAGTTACTATTCTCTACGGTCTCTAAATTAAACTCTGGAAAAGAGTCGTTATGGCAAATTACATCCTATGCCTAAGAGCATGCTGATGGTAATGTTGAATGCGCTGAACCACTCCATATTGCTCCATCATCCTTTAGCCCACTTGTTCTTACAGTATAGTATTCATACTGGAGTAAGTTCCTGCTTTTCTCCGTTCCACTCTAGCCGCGAACTCTTCCAATGGGGCACTATTAAAATCAATTAGAGACAGTAACAAAAACCAGTGTCCATTTATGTAGCCCATGCATTTAATTCTCGAGGAAAAGAATTCTTAATAAGCATGCACATTCACACACACTAATTACGGCCATATTTGTTGTTGTTGTGTAATTCTTATATTCCCGTACACATTGAATTTGAAATGTTATATGTTGTCTAAAGATTGCGTTTCGATTGGACCATGTTACTAGAATCGAAATACTCTATTTCCATACATTTAATAGAGTTAACTAGAGCCCTTAGATCCATGTTATACTAATTTAAATAATACATTAAATATCATGATGATTATTGAACCAGACAGTTAATGCTGTCTGGCTGCACTATTAATTCTTCCTCCGCGGCAGAGAATGCTGGTAAACCGTAATGTGCAACTAGATATAATCCATAGCTTACATCTCTGTTTGAAAATCTTCTGTAAACACTCTAATTTCCTGCTATTACATATGTCTACATTCATCAATAGCATTCGTCTGGGAAACATATATACAAGTATAAGGTAACAAAGCCAATACACCCACCGGACCGGTTTTTTCCTCATTGGGAACTCAAATGCTGCCCAGAATTTTGCCGCAGACGGGCCTCGATCCTGGGCATATGTGCTTTGTGGTGTGGATTCAAACAACTATTACACCCTACCGCATATTGCACACAATTGTCAGCTATATATTAGCCTGCTTTTGTTTAGCCTATCCTACAGATCAAGCCCATGTGGTTTCTCAACCTAAAGTTCAAACTACTCACCCCCTGCAATTTGTCATGATTGAATATAAACCACATCGTCTTGGGAAATTGTTTTGAACTAAAGATAGGCAGTTCAGGAGACAGAAGCCACGCCCCATAAAATATTCAATACATTATTCTTATTTAGATTTGTTTTACCCAGTGGCGCGCTTTATGCGAGCACCCTCTGTGTGTTCTTGCATAATAAATAGATCTTTCCTACAAGCAGTAATGTGGCTTACCAATCTTCGGTAAAAGAGCTAATACGAATGTTAGTTCGATGAATGAATACTGGGGGAATACGCATAAGGGATACAGCTCGCTAATGCGAATACAATAAATATTTATCAGTTTGTTCTGTGCTGTATCGAAGGAGATCAATGCTTTTACCCTTAGAAGTATTCCTGAAAGTGAGAGAAGTATTGGACCATTCCAGATAATGTTTTGACTAGGAATTGGCATGGTGAATCAAGTTCATTCACCCTGTCGCACTCGCAAGTTGTGTCGCCGATTTTGCCATCGCTCACTCGTCATTTATACCTTCAGTGTAGTTTTTGCTGATGCCTCTTTTACACTCCGTAATGATGTTCTGTGATGGTGGTATGTCTGCCAACAATAAATATTCTATCAATAACATTCTGTTAGCGGAAAAGCAAGGCGAGCTCTAGAGTGCCAATAATTTCACCCAGGGATATGTCTATCATTACGGTCTCCACGTTTATTTTGCGAAGACAATCATTACGGCAAATTAAGTCCTAAACATAAGGTCATGCCGATTGTAATATTCAATGCCTGTTGAACGACCACATTGCTCTGTTGTCATTTAGCCGACTCGTCCTCACAGTGTGATATCCATACTATAATTTAAGTACAGTTACTCATCACTTCAGTTCCTCTAATTTAGCCGCAATTTCTTCCAAGGTTGAATAGTAAAAGAATCACAAATAGTAGTGAGTCACTGTATTAGGGTCTAGAGACTTTAGCTACAAACATTGTCTATTTATATATTCCATGCATATAACTCTTGACGACAATCATTTTTAATAGACGTGCACATTCACTGGAGGCCTGGTGTAATATTAATTAGGGCCATATTTTGTATTGTGCCATATCACCGTGCACATTATATTAGTAATGCTATATTCATACTTAACTCTGTATTCTGATTGGGTCGTGCATACGTAATAGAAATGATATATTTGCATAATTTAATTTTGTTAAGTTGATCCTTTATGTGCATAATGTACTTGTTTTTTTATACCTATAGTATGACGATGGTGATTAAACCCAGCAGTTCTGTCAAGCTGCATTACTACACTGCTCGGTGCACTGTTGTCAGCCCTTATAAAATTAGTATACCTAGAATCTTTGGTGAAAATGATCGGTTCAAAAGTTCCATTAAATATAAGTCTTGCTGTAGCCTCCTTTGACAAGCTATACCATACACTCTGAATTTTCCAATCAAGTCTAAACTATTTCGATCAGGAACATTCATCCTAAGACGTGCTGGTGATTGACTATTGCTGACACTACCTAAACAGTTTTATAAATTGATTTATTCGCTTTTGTCAAAACGATTGTCAATTTTGCGTCATGTAACATTTATCATTAGAATAACTCTACAGGCCATCGGTTATCTAATCGCTATTTGATGTGCCATCACTGGCTTGCCTAGTCGGGAAATGTCGATTTGACTTTCTCTGAGTCTTGGAAGATCACTTTAACTTCCTGTTCGCCAGGCTACCGAGGTAACTCTGGTGGATGTCTGTAATCGTGAATTAAACGACAAACAGTCTCATGTCCGGGCAATGTAATTCAAGATATTTGTTACTATATCACTCTCCACCACTTTTTCTAAAAAAGACACTTTGAGTAAGAATTTTTGCAAGTCTAGTGTGAAACAAGGGAACTTAGGACAGCCTAATTAACTCTTTTATTGCAAGGCCCTGCTTTATCTCAGTGTGTGAGTGACCTAGGTTTTGGATTTTGTATGCATTCATCAAATATTGCCATAAAACATTTCGATTATTACAAATCTTCAATCTGGAAACGTAACATATCGCAAATATAACATTATCATTATCAAGCACAGCAATACAAAAGCAAATACTTACTAATGTTTCACTGCCATATAAGAAGTGAAACAAAATTTAAAAAAAAATTATTTATAAAAACAAAAATAATAATTTCCGCACACATATAGTTAGTGAGATTTATGAGATGGGGTACCTAATTACTTTGCGCATATTTATTTGGATAAACTACAGAAGTGAGGTAAACTAAACCTTTACACGACACCACTAAGGCAAAGCAACATCAGAAATGCAGCTTCCTTGCGGTTTTCACTGTATCACCTCATAAATCAAATCAAACCTCGCATCTAACTTTGCAAAACTACTGAAATCTGCAACACGATTGCCACTGAGATCAACTCGAAGCGATATCGCACAGGGTCTCCAACTAAGAAATTTGATGCTCACGTGGATCCCATCATGGCAGACGAGTGGGTTCTGTACCACCCAATTTGGATGTAGTCGACTTCAACTGTTTCTGCCTTCGAATTGAGGGCATATGCAAATCGTGACCGAGCCAACGTAGTAGATCGAACCTTATTTGTTTTTCTAACGAGGAGTACTTGTTGACCGATCCTAAATGCGTCATCGATTATAGTTAACCAAGGTTAAAGGCACTTGCACACATTTGTCGAATGCTGAAGCCAGTTGCTGGAAAGTATTTATAACAGCTCACTACGTCATCTTGTTGACCAACTTATCGAAAGCGATTTTGTAATCCAAAAATACAAATATGATGGCTGTTGATATTGATGAAGCAACACGATAGTGCGATGCACTATTTGAAATCGGTTCACGAATCCACTTATATTCTTGATTTGAGCTGTTGCTTCTCGTGCTTTTTACTTTCACTGGGAAAATTTTGTCTTCTTTATCCGTTTGCAATAGAATAACTTATGATTATATTAAGAAGCTACTTTAATATTTAGTAACATTTTATAATATCGAATTCCAAGAGAGGAGCGTAAGATAAAATAGATAATATCTCCCTACCGGACAAATCAACCAGACAATGCTGATGTAAACAATGTATATAACAGCAAAAAATATACTCATAAGATAAAGGCATCTCCATCCACTTGCGTATGCCCATGCATGTAAACACACGTTATCTTACCATTCATAACCGTAATTAAATTGCGTTTATTAATAATAATAAATATTGTTCTCTTCATTTAATAAAGTTAAGGTTTATAATGATATTACATTTGTGACTGGCAAGGGCAGTCAGTCGGCAGCCGAGAAACTTCTGTATTTTTTATTGGGTCGGACTATAATATGCATGATGGCACCAAAAACTTATTTTGTCTACAAATACTTATCTAAATTGAAAACCTATGGCTTCATTTATAAAATTACTAGTTTGATATATGTCTAATTTTTACATAATTTAAATAATTGCCCTTATCACTCGCGCAATTTGGTGGCTTAACTATATAGCTTGTCTATGTTTGACGACTATATACGAAATGTGTAACCCTCATGCTCTGACTAGTGCAGATTATGCGAAATTACTATGGACAAGAGTTGTATTTATGACTTGAATTGCCTTTTCGGTTTAATTCTCGTAAGTCAGTTTTACGTAGTGCTTCGAGAGTAACAAAAAAATTTGAACGCGTCAGTACGTGCGAAAAATTTAGTAAATTGGGATTGTTTTTTATCTCATGTCCTAAAGCTTGATTTGAAAATTGTTATCACCATCCGCGTAATCAATGACTGATTGATTATATTTTTTGAGTTTGTGTAAATAATTGTTGAAATGGAAAATGATTACTAAACAATATGTTGATCAATTTCTAGGATTATATTTTCACATCAGTCTTTAAACTAAAAGGATCAACTGTTATGAGATTTTTACTTTATTGTCCTCATTTTTTGTTTATAATTATCCAGGAAACGCGCTGTTAGAAAGACTAATGCTGATTATTTTCCGAACAAATATGATACCAACAATTACTTGTTGGATCAATGGTTATTAGCACGAATAACTACCATTTACGGCAAACGGAAGCACAAGTCGTGGACACGAAAAAGATGTGTTAGTGCTGATGTGCATGGTTAGTTTTTTTTTAACATTAAAAAATATTCTAAATATTAGTCTAATATTTCATTATTTGGTTGGCACTTATAATTTTCCTACTTACTGGATCTCATTGCAAATTAATTTTTATATTCTTTTGGCATTATTATTTTTGCTCATTTAAAAAATAGTATTTAATCAGCATGGGAAATTTTATGGTCTACGGTCTCCGCAATAACTTCGTTCTTCAGTTATGGGCTGTAACTAATTAGTACGTCACTTATTTCATTGTTTGTGGCTGGACCTTACAGTTTGTATGATGGCTTATATGCATCAATGAATCATTTTGTTATACTATCGATGTTACAGTTCTAGTAGAGTTACATTCCTGGCAAGTCAATCAGGAGAGGTCACACTAACACCGTCTGAACAACCGATAAGGAATGGGCAATCTAGTGTTCATTTCTTGTTTACTTAATTATCAACTTTATGATTATACGACAGTGAAACATTCTTATAATATACTCAAGTACTGCTTCTTAATAAAATACCTAGTGTGAGTAGGGATTTTGTTAGCATGCCTTCTCTTCTTCATTAGTTTACCTGGTAATAAAAATTAACTGCACAGATGTTCCCGAAGTGTGGCTTAAATAATCACACAGATAAGCAGCCTATTACACTGACGTTAATTTTCAGTCTAATGGGGATTAACTAGGAAAGAAAAATATTGAATGGTGATTTTTAAAGATATTTTAATTATGTGTCATTGCTAAATTCACTTATACAGAAAAAGACATAGAATCAAACCTTGCTCGTGGAGAGAAATGTTTGAAGAAGTCGTCATCCTGCGAGCAGTTAGATGGAAGTCAGTTGCATTTGGCAACAGTTTTAAAATTGCTGAAACAATCGCTAAACCTATCATGTGAATTTTCTGAGAAAATGTACGTTTATAGATATTTATCGCTTTATATAATACTTATGAATAACTTGGTTTAGTAATTTTTAGCGAAATGGCAGAATTGGTGAAATTTCTGTTTATTTAATGCATAATATTCATTTGCAAACATCGTAATTTAATGTAGTTAAAATGATTATTTTCATTATGGTGCCGTATGTTCTACATTAAAAATATTAATTCGTTTGAGTCTTTGTAAATTATGTTCTTCTGGTATTCTGCTTGTAACATCCTAATATAGAAAGTCCAATGAAGTTTTTATTCATAGTATTCTCCAACAGAATTACGATCAAAGCCCAGTTCCTCGCCTGTTGGTGATGTTATTTCACAAAACGGTGAATAGCCGAAGGCATTTGCTGTTGCTGCATAGCCAGATGTTCAGAGCAAAATGCTCGTCAGCCTATAATTTCGCAATATCTTAGAAAATCGTGAATCGAAAGCAGACCACAAGTGGTGGCTTAATATTCCTTAACAGCTCATATATGACTAAAATTATGTCATGTTCATCTGTATTTGAATAATCCGTTTTTATGCTGATCTATTGCTCTTGAGATGAAGATGATGGCTATAGCCAACTCCAGTGTTTAACTGAAACCTCAGAAATTTTTATTCGTATTATCAGCCATTAAATGATGCTCTATCTGATTCGTTACTTAAAATAAACTTAGGCGAAATCTGTTGGAATCTAGAGGAAGGAAGTTTCAGTTGAAAGGCCTACTTAATTGGTAATCAAAGCTGTCAAAACCGTAAGGCAGTGTCAGGAGCCTTGTTCTTGCACTGCCAATTTACCTATGGTAACTGTCTCCATTAGCCTCTAATAACCAAATTTCAGCTCCTGAACAGAATGTGATGGCAGTGCTTGCATTTGCAAGTGAGGACGCGAAATCTACTTCTGATGCCTTTTTTAATAAGCGATTGTTGACAAATAATGCTTGTTAGCATAGAGTTGTAGGTCATCTAGAATAATTATATATATCTAAAAAGTAAATCAAAGTACACGTGATTCTCCTCAGCTTTAGGTGGACAGCCTCTGGTTTCAAGTTTCTTTTGTGAGTGAGCGATGGTTTTATCTTGTAGCCCGCAGCGTATTCTGCATAAGACAATCAATAATAATTTTATACCGAATTCACCGAGGTACATTATAATAGGGTTCTTCTATTTACCGAGATTAACAGGCTGGTGATATACGAAATTGCCTTCTGCAGATAAGCCTGAAATTTGGGTCGGAATTCGAATTCACAAATGATCCATCCGGGAATGGAGTTCTCTTTCTGTTAGTTAGTGCTGCAATTGTGTTTTAGGTGTCGCGCGCCTATTAACAAATTACTTCAAACATGACTAGAATGATAAACCAAAGACAGCATTAATGGAACGTATGATCTCGTACACAGTCGTTTCGTGCTTACTGGCAACTCGTCACTAGGAGCCAATATTATGCCTCATACCGAATATATATTTGGGGGAGGAATGTGAGGAAATAGGACGGTACAGTCTCCTATACATATGTCTAAACCTGCGGTAGTGAAGTAAACTTCATATAAAGTCTCGACGATGTAATTTAAAGCCAACTTATAATATATATATATATATATATATATATATATATATATATATATATATATATATCAAGCCTGTAAAGGGTACCAACACTACGGTTATTATGTCAGTACCTGATACCAAAAGTATGGTTACCGATTACGTAAATATGTTTAACATGCATCTGTGATGTTGATGTGTCTATCCAAATCGACCATATATTAGACGGGAGAGCTTCCAAAATTTTCTATAATGGTTCAATTAATTGACCTTATTACTTAAACAAGGCCATCAGAATCCGTCTAAAATTGCATTAGAGTGGCCGCCTATTCCTGGCGTGAATTTTTGTCTACGGAAAAATGGATAATAATGCTCAGTCGGTCTTCAAGAATGACCTTGCTTCTGGTTGTTCTCCTGTTACTACAGCTAACAGCTTGCCCAACATCTGGAAAGCTAGGATGGGGAAATTTGAGCAAACTTCAACCAGTCCTCTGACAACTAAACTTGAGCACCTGTTTACACTCTTTGCGTACAGTCCATGTTTTCAACATGCAGCAAATGTTTTGAAACTCAGATGATTGCCTCAAGGCTCGTAATCGTCGCACAGAATTTGATGACAACCAGAGTGTGTGTAAATCATCATTGTCAATAAGTTTGTTGTAGCATTGAAGTTTAGCTATGCTATCAAATTGCATGTCAATATCCGATGCATTAGCATTGGTAGTTTCGTTTCCAGTTTCAGGAGAGCAGCTCAATTCGCGACATCGCAGTTTATCCAATTGCGTCTTTAGAATTCTGATGACAATTTTTTTCAACATGTAAATTCGCCTTTATCACGATTGGCGCATATACCAAAATAAATTCCAGTTCTACCAACATTAGATCTCATTGATTCTATTTGACAATGATTTCTTGTTGATATAGTTATAGTTATGGGCATATCGAAACTTAATGTGTTATGAAAATTATTTCAAAGAAATGTTAATTTCATATAACTAGGCTTTAAAACAATTATAATTGCCCACAAAGATTGTTCACATCGTTAATTTAAAGGAGTCGAATCACTTACTGCATTAGCCTGTTTTGTCTATATGTTGTTATATGCACATAACGCTTATTATTTTGGTTTTACCAATATGAGTTTTATTGGTTATGATTGTTTAAAAAATTAGATGATTAGTTGCCTGAAAATTGTAATTTGACTTTTTAATTCATTACATTTTAACGGGAGTCGTTATAAACTTAATTAAAACTAAAAACGCTTAACTTAATTCATCATACATAAAGAATCAATTAGACAAGTTAAAAACCTTGTAAATTGTACTGTCCAATTGTCCTATATTCCTCACCGAAATATATAGTCTGTATAGGGCGTACTACCGGTTCCTACTGATGAGTCGCCAGTAAGCAAGAAACGAATGTATGCATGATATTATACGTTCTGTTCATGTTGATTTGGTTTATCCACTAATTTGTTACTAGGTGTGTATCACCTAATGCACGATTGCATATATATCAGTTCAACGCAACAAACAGTATTTAATTGTAATATATTTAATTGAATGATGTCATGATTTCGGCAAAAATCTGATAAGTAATGTTGCTCAAGGTCAATGTGTATGGATTTACGGGAGTAAGGGATATTCAGAAGTATTTGTAATTCTCAATTTTGGTAAAATTAACATATTTTGATGTACATTGTTTTGGCACCATGTAGCGATTCGGCAACCATTGTGTTGGTACCATGTTCCGACTCGGCAACAATTTTGTTGCTACCATGTTCCAACTCGGGAACCATGGTGTTAATTTAAGGTACTGACTAGGCTAGCATAGTATTGGTACCCATTATAAGCTCGGTATATATTATTTATAATCAGTTGGTTTTGAAGTTGCATTGCCGAAGATAATTTATGAAGTTAACTTCATTACTCCAGGTATACACATTCATATAGGAGACTGTACCGTCCAATTTTTCCACATTTATCACCAAAATATATTGTAGAAGGTGTTGTGGTTATTGTAAGAGATTTTGCGGGGTAGCTGTCTATTTAGTGATGCTATAACATTCCTACATGTGCCTGGTAACTGATATTGAGATACGTGCTTATGATTAGTTCCAGACCTTTTCCCGAAGGGTAATGTGAGAAGGCTAAGTCGAATTATTATACATTTATTTAATATAATGGTGCAAAGTAAATCAAAATAGTCTGTTTATCCAAGTAGATCGTGCTCTAGACGGCAACAAAGTAATATATTGTCAACACAATTAAATGTCACATATAAATGTAGTCACAATAAACACAATAAATAAATCCAGAATGCCTCGGCAGAATTAACATTTTTTTGTGTAGGAATTTATGTAGGATTA
Organism: Eudiplozoon nipponicum; assembly: GCA_029291075.1. Classification (NCBI taxonomy): domain Eukaryota; kingdom Metazoa; phylum Platyhelminthes; class Monogenea; order Mazocraeidea; family Diplozoidae; genus Eudiplozoon; species Eudiplozoon nipponicum. The sequence continues at coordinate 54,578 of JAQBSW010003395.1, read as the reverse complement.
GCTATCTAAATCGTGATTCTGTACCCGTCCTACATATCCATGGTGGCTATTATTACTACCCGTGCTCATAATCAGACTCTGATCTTTTTTGCATGGTTGATGTGAGAAGGCAAAAATAAGTTGTCATACGTATATTGTACACAATGTTGCAAATAGAAATAGAATTCACAGTTAGTCCAAATTGACCATGTGTTGGTCGGCAATAAAAAAATTTTAACACAAAAGTATGCCTTAAACACCATTCACAGATAAACTAAATTTTCCGTTTTCTGGACGGCAAAAGTTAAAATGATCTCTGTTTATAAAGAAAAATGTTTTGCACACAAGCAGTTATTCTTACACAAATGTCTGAATTGAAGCGAATACACGCCCGATTGAAAATACATGATGATATGAACATAGTCACTGTTAAAAGTTGTCACTGAAAATGAATGTGTTTACTACGTGTGAAGACTTCAATGACAAAAATTCACAATTAATTAGTTCACTGTTTGCTATGTTTTTAACTCATGTCATTATAATAATCCATTATTCTCTTAAATTCGGATAGGCATAATTAAATGTGAACAGTAAATCCTTCGAATAAACTGTGAATAATCCAACTGAGCGAAATAAATCCACTGTGACACAATGTTTCATCCGTATCGCGCGCGGTTCTGTCTATTTCATAAAGCCCTATTAATTACAAATAAAATTGCAGTTCAAGAAATCTCAATTAAAACTGCTTGAAACTAACAGAGATTGTTTCTAAAATCACAGTTAAGAGAAATATTGTATAAGAACAGAGTTAGATTATTTGACCTTAAAGAGCACTGTATTTGTCAAAATCGAACATCGTTAGGTTGTAACGCGGAGCCGCGTGTTACAAATGGTTGAAAGAGAAAGAAGATATAAATCACGATTGTCTTAGGAGTATAGTTTAGAGTCACTGATAATTGATAAAGAGCACACAAAATATAAATCCTGGCTTTGACAGCTAAAACACAATAATCCACTGCATGCTACCGGCGTATTGCGCGCGGGTGTGTTTTATTATTAAACAAAACCCTATTTATTATAATTAAATTTGCACTTCAAGAAATCTCAATTAAAACTGCTTGAAACTAACAGAGATGGTTGCTAAAATCACAGTTAAGAAAAATATCGTGTAAAACCAGAACAAGAATATGTGAACTTAAAGGAAACTATATATTTCAAAATTGAGCTTCGTTGGGTTGTAAAGCGGAGCCCTTCGTTACAATATACTAGGTAATGGACGTAATACTGGCTCCTACTGGTGAGTCGTCAGTAAGTACTAAACGAAGGTACACATGAGATCATAACTTTCGTTCGTGCTGACTTTGCTTTATCCTTCTGGTTCTATTTGGACCTAACTTGTTATTAGGTGCGTTATACATATGTCAGTCGGGATGAAAACCATATTTACTTGCTAGAACTTCGCTGATGCTCCTTTACTCAAATGTCTCTTTGGGAATAAGTGTACGTTGAAAAGCAATCATGTGATCAATATCATAAATAATATTTTCCTTAACCAATAGTGCCGGTCTACCTGATTTGGTTCGAGCAATCTACTAAAATATTTCCTGTAATTTGTTCAATTGTAGGAGGTATTGTGGTTACTGTCAGAGGTTCTGCGGGGTAGCTATTTATTTAGCGGTGCTATGCAATTCATACATATGCCTGGTAGCTGACGTCGGAGGAAATGGGTTTCGTGGGCCGTGCTTATAATCTGTCTCAGACCTCTTTCCAATAGGTGATGCGAGAAGGCTAAATCGAATTATCATACGTATATTATGAACAATTTTCTTCGAAACAAACAGTATTTAACTATTATGAACAATGTTGCAAGGTTAATTAAAATTCACTGTTAGTCGAAATTGACCGTGCTCTAGACGGCAATAAAATAAAATATTGTCGACACAAGTTACAGTTTACGGATAACCGATTAAAAACACACAAAATATGAATCCTGGCTTTCAGCGTTAAATCACTGAAATCCACTGCATGTCACCGGCGTATTTCGCGCGGGTGTGTATTATTAAACAAAACCCTATTAATTACAAATAAAATTGCAGTTCAATAAATCGCAATTAAAACTGCTTGATACTAACAGAGATTTTTTCCAAAATCACAGTTGAAAGAATGATGTCTAAAACCGGAATTCGTATATGTGACCCTAATGAAAGCCGAATCTGATTAAATAGATACTCGCTGGGTTGTAACAAAATATTACGTGAAATTTTTTTTCGGGACACTGAGTAGTTTCGTAAATTTGGTTATATATTAATGTCTTCTGACGCTCAGCTATCACTGACTTGATCTACTCCCCTTGAATGCCTCGGACTATAAAATTGTTTAAGTGGTGACAGAGGATGTCTGTCGTTTCCAGTATTTTTAACTTTAGATAAGGAGTCACAATGCATTTGATATATGTTAGTTTGGATAATTACAACTTAATCTGCATAATTGAATAAGATCAGCTAAAATTTCTCTGGGAACCGATAATTTCAATCTTCCCTGAGATACTTCGTGGAGTAATTGGCATATTAAAAGCTTCGGTTTCAAATCAAATCTGACAGTAATGTTCAATATTGAAACATTTGAATTTGATCAAGGCATTTAGATACCTCTAGCTCTCGTTTATGTTTTCTGCTAGCAGCTCGGACTTGTTTGTTAATTTCAATACATCGTTGATCCCCCCCTCCGGAGAGCATGAACTAAACTATTTATAATACAATTCATCGAGGTGGAAGTAATGAAATGCTTATTAGACACCAGAGCTTGGTTGCTATGACCTATTATCTGCGATGAAGTGTCTAAATGTTAAACCGCTTTGCTGTTGGTAGAGCTCTCCAATACACTTTCGTATCGTATTCTCGGAACCAAGATCGATGTTTGCACAAGCTTTTAATTCATAACTTTGCAGGTGCTATTTTGTGCGTTGCTGACTTTAGTCTCGGGATACCTGGTTGTTACAAATATTTTTATAAAGACTTGCTGCACTATTTTGCCAGTTTGAAATAAATACTTTTTCCATTGGCATATGTGGGACTGCTTATAATATAAATATTGTCCGATTTTGGCATTTACAAAACTGTGACCTGATCATTTGGTCTAGAAAGTGCAGCAACCGTGGTTGTCTCTTTTGTCCTAAGCATAATAAATCAATTTACTGCTTATCAGAACCTGGTTGTCCTCATAGGATGACATCGTGTTCCAATCTGCATGAACTACTTTAGTAGGTCCTGGAAAATTTTACGAACAAAATCAAAATTTACTCCTTCCAATCGTTTAAATAATGTATCTATATTGTTAGTAGAATGGTTGACACAATCAAGTTCTCTAAGATTAATTCTGCATAATTCGTACGAAAAATAAGAAAAATGCAGTCGAATAAAGTCTTCGGCTGTAAACAGCGAGAAAACAATAAATAATTGTATATGGAATAAAATAGGCCTTGTTAGTTGCAACTTTTGCGAAGCTACTGTCACATCATCCGCAAAATATTAAATTGAAATTATGCAAACACACCATTGTCTGCAAAGTGTCGGTTATGTTCTTCAAGATATTTTGCGGTAAATCGATACCTACCTCGACTGCGACTGCAGAATGATGATCTAAACTTAGTTGACAGGTTTATATATCTTGGGAGCTATATCAATAGCTTAGACAATATGTCCGACGGGGTGAGAATAAGAATCGTCAAAACTAGAATAGCTTTCACGAATCTTTGTGATTTATGAAGAAACGCGAGTATTTCACTCTGCCTTAAAGGTCGTGTTTACAATGCATCTGTACGCGCAGTCTTACTATACACTAGTGAAACTTGGCCTCTTAGAGTTGATGTTTTTAGACGCCTACAGGCATTCGACCATCGTTGTTTGAGAAGTATTGCACATACTGGTTACCAACAACTAATAACTAACGTTGACATCCGTAGAAGTATTTATGGATCTGCCAATAAGTGCTCCTCGTTAGAAATACAGATAAGACTCCATCAAATTCGTTGGTTAGTTCCTGTTTTTCGTATTCCCTCTATTTGATTACCCAGTAGAGTTCTGTTCTCTCATCGCGCACCAGATTGGCGTAAGCAACAAGGTGGACAGATTTTAATATTGCAGAAACAGTTAAAATCAATTACATTCCAATTTGGTAGTATAGGACCCACACGTCTGCCGTTATGTGGTCCGCGTGCGCATCATAGTTCTTGGTTAGAAACCCTTAGAAATATGGCATCGAATCGAGCTCAATGGTGATCTTGTTGCAGATGTTTAGTAGAATCATTTTCGTAACTTTTTTTATTAGCAGGGTAAAGTTAGCTCCGAGGTTTGGTTTGTTTATGACGTGATACAGTGAAAGCCGCTGTATTGCTGATGTTGCCATGCCCTAGCGCTAACTTGACCATAACGGTGTTGTGGAGAGATTTAGTTTGCCTCATTTCTGTGAGTTATCCTGATAAATTTACTCATAGTAACTACGCATTCTTTCTCTCTTAAATCTAACTAATAATTTGTCTAAAATATTATTTCTGTTGTTATTCATATATTTTTTCAATTCTTATAGTTATATGACAGTGAAGAATTAGTCACTTTTGACTTCTGTATGGCTGGGTATGATAATGATGATGATTATGATAATAATAATACATTTATTTGGCATCGAAGGTCAACAGGCTCGATAATTAGAATAATAAATCATAGGTAGGATATGTGGAGGTGAATGAAATTGTGACTAGCAAAGTATTTAATAGCAGGGGGGAGGAGTTGAGGAAGGGAAACTTTATCATCAACTTCATGATAGTTCATCTGGTGAAAAAATAAAAACGAAATTCCATTTGACTAGACAAGATCAATTAGAGTTCAGTCCATGATGTGTCCGAGCATCAATGCAAGGTAGGTTGGGCCCGGACAGATTAGTTCGAGTGTGAGATCGAAGATGATGGCGGACCGGAAGCAGACGTCGACCGACTTAGTCCTTTGTTGTGGATATTGAATTCATGAAATGTAGAATTGACCAGGATTGAGTCGACTAGATTGAAGCAAATGTGTCGTGCAAGGATCGCTGGCGTCTATTGAACGAGGTTATGACTGATGGAAGACGAGGGGGAGTCGATGTCCGATGTAAACCGTTGGTGGACCAGCAGGGCTTTTAAGTTTCCGGTCTTCTGCTGAAACAAAAAGTAAACGAATTGGATGAGCACAACCTAGTAAAGTATCCACTATATGGATATGATAGAGTGAAATATGAGCTTACAAGTGATATCAGGGAGTCAAGAGTGAAAGATTTAAAACCAGAGGGGAAAGTGGAAAATAGATGACGGCCAGAGGGATTTCGTCATTCGAAATCAGTAAAGAGAATAGCCGGGTGTGAAAAAATGTTATGAATTGAGAATAAACCACTTTCGTTTCCAATCAGTTGTTTCACTAAGAAATTTGTTAAATTAATACTTATGGACCTCCTTTTTAAATTCATGCTGGGGTAGCAGCTTTATGTCCGTGGGAAGAGCGTTGAAGACACTAGTGGCTTTGGAGAAGAGAGATTTTTTGAATATGGAGGGGATAAGGTTAGATTGGATAGAAGATTTGCTAGAACTTGTGGCGTAGTGGTGACTTGGGTGAGCGAAGTTTGACAGTGGTAGGTAAGTTCTAATCTTATGAATAAAAGAAATGACTCGAAGGTGACGGGTAAACCAAAGCGATAGAAGGTTTGCCAGGAGTAGGCGTTCCCGATAATTTTGGCTGTGGGGGAAGACTCGCTTTAAAAATCTGGAGGATATCTGTTCGATGGTATAAGAGGGGGCGAGAGTGAGAGAACATTAGAATTCGCTGGTGTATGAAATGAAGGTTAGGACGTAGACCTTGAATAGCGTGAGTTGGAGAATGGGGTTGTTAGTCTTGAAACAGATCAGACGGGCCCATTTGAAGAGTTTGGAAGTGGTGTGCGTAAGGTGTGGGGAACAGTCTAAGGATTTTGAAAAATAAATACGAAGGTGTTTGGCCGAATCTATTATTTCAATATCGATGGGATAATTTGCAACCGGGAGAGAGCAGAATGGGTCAGAGGAGAGTTTTATTAAACGAGTCTTGTCGGGGTTTAGTTTGAGACCGATACTACTGAGCTGCGAGTGGAGCGAGGCTAAAAGCTCCGATATAAGGGGTAAAGAAGGGTTGGATGCTGTGGGGTAACTGAATACGATGACCATATCATCCGCATATTTGAACAGCTTGAAAAGGTTGTCTTTAACCTGTCCTGTGCAAGTGTAAGGTTGAAGAGAATAGGACCAAGTACGGGTCCCTGCGGAACTCCAGATCGAATAAGGGCTGGCCTTGAGAGACCATTTCCGACTTTTACAGTCGTGCATCGGTTTCGGAGATAGTAACTGATAAGATTGAGGACGTTGCCGATAATACCGCTTCTCAATAATGCGAATTCAATTGCTGAATATGACAGCGAATCAAAAGCCTTGGATATATCCAGGAAGAGAAGAGTGCATTCATGACCTCTGGAGAAGGACGAGTAACAATAATTGAGAACACTAACTAAGTTGGTGGAAGAGGAGTGGCCATTCAAGAAGCTATGTTGATCATCGGGGAGATAGAAGTTTTCCTGAGACTTAATCAAGGGGTAGATTATGTTTATAAGACGCTGTCAAAGATTTTTGTGAAAGAAGGGACGATAGTAATGGGGCGGAGATCTTTGAATGAGGAGATCGACGAAGTGCCATTTTTGGAATAGGAGAGATCGTCGAGTTAAGCCAGTCCGGGGGAAGATAGGTAGTTTCGAGGCAACGGTTAATAACATCAGCAACCAGAGAGAAGATATTCGAGTCAAGAAGTGCAATCATGCTGACCGAGACACTATAATGATCTAATGTCTTTAATTGCTTAGGGACTGAAGTCGGTGAGACATTAAACCAGCGCAGGTTCTCCGTGTCTCCGCTGTCTAACATCATAGCAGGCACAGTGAGAGTGGAAAAGCAGTCGAGGAGATAAGTCAAATAGTCGTCGGTGAAGCAGGAGTCGTCTGACTGAGAGAAGTTAATATACGAGGTTTTGGGCTTTTTCAGCAATTGATGTTTGATGATAGCAAACTTTATCTGGGGGTTAAGAACCGAGCAGATGCGTCTTTCGACGTGGAGCGCTTGTTTGTTGATAACCTGTTTAATGTGCCCATCAATACGTCTGAGTGCGAGGGCGCGAGCAAGTGACGAATTGCGTAGTCGAGATTTGCGTGCAAGGTTGTCGCGTGCCTTAAACAAAGAGTTAAACTCATTCGTCGTTTATATTTATTGAATAGAGGTGGCGGAAATAAAGTTGGAGTATAGGATGTTATGGACTTCGACAAGCATGAGGAGAAGTTGTTTGGGAGAAAGAGGTCCCTCCAGTTAACGACATCACAGAATCGGCGAAATTTCTCTCAGTTAGTGAATCGCCTGGATGGTTGGGTGTTTTCCCTAGGGATAAAGGATAAAAGAGGGATGAGGAAGGATTCCTGACAGTGATCAAGATTAGGGAATATCTCCCGAGAATGATATCGGTCACCTCTTTGTTGGAGAGGACACAGTCCAGTTGAAAGCTCCCTCGGGTAGGAAAGTGCACGAATTGGTTTACCAAGTTGTCCGCGAAGAGTCGAAGCAGTCGGTGACCTTCAGAAGTTAGATTTTGCCAGTTTTCTATGGGGAGGTTAAGGTCACCCATAACGACTTACCGATCGGATTACTGAGAGAAAAAAGTGGATAGAAGTTGAGCCCTGCGAGTGTCTTCGATGAATGAAAAGTTAGGAGGTCTGTAGACAACACAGGTAAATGTACTTTGGTTATGGATGTGTAGCTGAAACGAGAAAAATTCAAACCCAAGAGAGTTTGATGTCGACAAACGTTTTGGCATGAGAAAGGACCGCCCGCCCCCACGACCGACAGTTCTGTCACTACGAAGGAAAGTGTAACCATGGATGAGGAAAAGGTCATCACAGTGGATGAATGGGGACAGCCAAATTTCAACAAGAAAGCATATGTCTAGCTCGTTAGAGCATAAAAATGCTCGCAGTTGATTGATTTTGGGCGTAAGTAATCTGCAATTGATGAGAATTGCTGAGAGTGCTCTGTAGGAGGGATGGTTAGATCGGGGAGGAGAAGAATGCGGAGGCTTTCCGCTGGCGGGCGGGGCAAAATCGAAGGCTAATGAGGGTGACTGACCACTCGTTAACGAGGATGGAGTGGTCAGCGTCGATCTGGATCTCTTTTGTCCCACTTTTGTGGGGTGGATGAGGTAATTGGAGGATTTGAAAGCTAAAGGGAAGCGAGATATCTGGTTTCGAAGGGGCGCTCTGAAGCGGCGTTGGTGGGGTGGGCGTGGACAGAAACTGATCAGGGGCTGAGACGCAACAGTCCTGGTAGCGTTCGATGTGGATTTTGGAAGAAGGGGTTGAAGTCAATGGGGCTGGGTCATTATCCCGTATGGCCTAAGACGCATTACGTTTTTGCGGTTTCTGGGCCACAGCATCCGTCGCAAATGTGGCATGGCGTGGGGCTGTGGATCGGGCAAATGAAATTGGGGGAGATGGTGCGTTATTTGGTGGCTTTGCGCGGCGTGGTCGGCCACGACGACGTGATAAAGCTTGAGACTGTGTGGGGGACTAGTTGAAGAGTATAGTCTAGAGGTGAAGAAAAGCCCTTCAAATCGGGACGATGTCATCAGGAGTGGACTGGAGGTAGTGGCGTCGCCGAGGATGCAGCCGTAAAGTGGGCGGGTTTTCTTTGGATTGCTCCAGGCCGGAAAGTCGTGAGTGGGAGGGGGAGTGGTATCCGGCTGAAGGGTCTGGGCTTTCTCTAAAGTCCCCTGTAGTAGCGTGCAGTCACGCTTTAATTTGACTTTTCCAGATGATAAAAGGGGCGATTGCAGTTTGAGGTGACGAAACTCATCGTCTGACAGTCTTTTGTGCGAGGAGAGTACAAAGGTGCGACTCTTACCCGAAGAGATCTGTTTAAGATGTCTGAAGTTATCCCCTATTTGAGTGAGGAGATCTGAGGCCAGATCGTCCTTTGAGAGGGGGTAGCAAGGAGACCATAAAAAGAGGTTTCGCTTGCTGTGATTTCGTAGGGCCACCTCCCTAGCTACACCGTTCAAAAACCCATCTGCCTGGCGTAGTAGATGGGGCTGTAATGTGGAGAATGAAAGTTTGCCAGTCAGTTCTCCAAGAAGTCCTGTGGCATCCGCCATTTGTTGCTGGAGGTCAGCAAGATTGGAGATAAGTTTTTGAGTGAGGAACGGGGAGATGGGGGCTGGCGATGAAATCTGGTTCATGGTGGATAGAAGAGCAGATAAAGTGTAGATTACGATAAAAACGAAGAATAGAATGAGTATTAATGAGAGAAAAAGAATGGGTATAATAATGTCAATAAGAAAAGAGAAAATCGGGTGAACTAAGGATAAATCCTTGGTATCTGATGGCAAATTCCAAAAAAAGTGTGTAAGTAAATTTTAGGTGTATCCTAGAGATGAAATCAGACTAGAAATCTCGAGAATCATGTAATTATACACAGTAGAACCTTAATGATGATGATAATGATTATGATATCTTGACTATTTTGTGATATTTTTGAACGGTTTGTATTTGTTTTGAAGGTTTTGTTGAAATACGTAATAAATAATTGTTGTTCCAGAGCGAATAAATAAAACGCGCTTGGTCGATCTCATTTTAAAATTAGACTATTTAATCTATTCTTATGTTCAAAAGCCGAACATCGAGAATCATTTTATTGTTATCCTTTCTTAATGCCGGTTTATTTATAGTGGTAGACTAATATTGTTACTTGATAGCAGTGAATGATTACAGTATTCTTATTTATTGAGTTTCTTTTTTTGTTTTAGATTTGAGCCTTATGCGCTAAATGTCACTGAAATTTCCACCTCGCAAAAATGGAGCAATATTGAAATTTTGGCGATTGACGACGTTTTCACAAGTAAAGTTTATATATTTTTTAATTTCAATGTTTTTATTTGATACATGATGTTTTTACTTTGTCAAAAATAAATTAAATCCTTGCCGTAAAAGCTGTTATTTACAGAGAAAAGCAAATATAATATACTGCCTCAGCTTCAACTCATTTATTCAATTCTTAGCTTATCATCTTTGTACATAGCAATTGGGCTACAAATAATTACTTATTGAAAGGCTTACTGGACTTTCTTAGGGATAAAGCACGCAGAGTAGAGGTCATTTGGTCACTACCATAAGAGAGCCTCTGAGATTCCAGGCCCGGATAATCCATATATGCGGTATGATCATCCAGTATGGAACACTTAAGTTCCTCTGAACTATCTTTTAAACAAAATTCCTTAAGTCCACTTGCTAACTGCCCTGTATCCTCAATATTTGATAAACCAGCCATAATATTATGATTATGTTTCTTGCAATTTATATATTATATTAATTAAGCTTACCGGGATGCACTGATATCCACAGATGACAGAACGATACGGTGGTGACCTTGAAAACAAATATCCACGTCAATTATCTGAAGCAAATTTAAGATCCTTCCTAATAATGTGTAATAAGAACAATAGATGAAAGGCCCAATCGAGACAAATTGGAGCTTCTTTTAGAAGATCTCCAGGTAACCTCAATGGCTCTCCATAAACAAGTTCTGCTATGGATGTTCCTAACTGAGCTCTGTATCTGTTTCTCATTGCCAACAAAACTATGAGCAAATCATGTATCCAACTGGATCCACCTGCGCAGCGTTATGCAGCCTTCATCCCCCTGTGCAGTCTCTCAATCATCCCATTAGCTCTTGGATTATAAGCAAATGTGTGTCTTGCTTCTATCCCCATTGTATTCAATGATCTGATAAACAGTTCAGACATAAACTGACTACCCCGATCAGTAGTTACCCTAACCGGTACACCAAATCGCGACAACCAATTATGCAAAAACATAAGTAAGACTTTTTGAGCTGTCATGTCCTTCAGGATTGCTACTTCAAACTGACGACTGAAACGATCAACCATCATGAGTAAATACTTCTGGCTAGAAATTTCGAGCATTTCTACTATATCAATATGTACATGCATGAAACGACCCGCTGGTATACAAATCGTTTTAATTTCAGTTTTAGTATTACAACAAACTTTTTGAAGTTTAACAACGTGCACATGTCCTTACCCAAGCTCTTATTTCTTTCGACATCTTAGGCCATACATATCTATCGGTGACCCTGCTGATAGTTGCCTTAATGGAAGGATGACAAAATTCATGTAGCTGTTGAATTACCCTATACCTTAATTATAATGGTACATACAGTCTAGGTTGGCTCCTGGAGATTTCACATAGTAACTACTTATCTCCAATCTTCCTGCGTGTTTATGTAGGATTCTTTACCAACACAGCTACTAAAGGATCGACACCTTGTGCTTCCATCAATTGCTGGACAAAATCATTAGAAGATACAATAGAGCATACGAGTGACTCTGAACGAATCATATCTTCATCTGATACGTCTGGTCTACTGAGAGTGTCTGCCACCACATTATCTTTTCCTGAGATATGATTAATGGTAAAATCAAATTCTGCGAGTCGGGTTATTTGTGAATTCACCCGCCGAGAATAATTTAGTCTATTTGCTTTCTCAAGGATGCTTATCAACGGTTTATGATGAGTTAATATCATAAACTGATGTCCATCTAGGTAGTGCTCAAAATGCAACACTGCAGAATAAACTGCTAGTAACTCCTTTCCAAGCGTGTCATATCGCTTCTCGCGATCTTGGAGTTTCCGACTATAGAATCCAATCGGCTTGACTATACTATTATCCCGTTGATGTAACACTGCTCCTATGGCTACATCAGAAGCATCTGTGACCAGCTCAAACGGCTTAGTCCAATCCACAGGTGCTAATGTGGTAATTTATCTTAACAGATCTTTGGCCCTCTGGAATTTTTCCTTGTCGTCTTGGCTAAAATTAATAGGCCAGGACTTCTTGATTGTGCTTCGTTCACGAACTAAATGTCGAGTTAGCGACCCCAAAATTCCAGCTAAACCTGGTATGAACCGACGATAGTAGCTAATCATGCCCAAAAATCTACGCAACTGGCGTACAGTTCTAGGTTCTGGCACATCCTTGATTGCTTGTACCTTGTCTTCCAAGGGCTTGATTCCATCCTTGGAAATGGTGTGTCCAAGATATTTTACGGTAGAGCAACCAATCCTACTCTTTTCTGGTTTCACTATCAATCCATAATGTTCCAGCTTAGACAAAACGATGTCCAAATGCTCCCGGTGTTCCTCCCTAGATTGACTATATATAATGATGTCATCTATATACACTCTAGCAAATGAACAGTCTTGAAGAACTTCCTCTGTCAGACGCTGGAATGTCTGACTTGCATTCTTCAACCCAAAAGGCATACATAAGAATTCATGCGATCCTCCTCCAGGGAATCGCACTGCTGTGAGCGGTATAGATTCTGCCTCCATAGGTACTTGATGGTACGCCTTCTGCAGATCTAACGTTGTATATACCTCATACCCCATTATATCCCTGAGCAAAGTACTCTGGTTCGGTAGAGGATACGAATCACCTTTCGTTACCGAATTCAATAGACGATAGTTACCACAAACCCTCCATTGACCTGGTTCAGGTTTGGGAACAACCACTATTGGAGATGCAAAGTTGGAATTTGAACGCCTACAAATTCCTTCTTCTCTCAACCGCTTAAATTCTTCAATAGCAACCTGCTGCTTATGTTGTGCTAACGGTTGAGCCTTCGGCGAACAAGGTAGTGGTTCCACCAACTCGATTTGGTGTTCTATGCCTGTCTTTAAACCCTTGCGTTTAGCATTGAATGGCAGAAACACGGCCAGGTGTTTCTCGATGACATCCACCAAGTCATCGGCGACGACGGGTCTGGGTAGTCTCACTGACCTAACTACTAAGGTCCCAGTCTCAGCATAAGTCACTATCCCAGTGCCTTGTCCAATGGTTCTAGATTGGGGATCTAAAGCGAAATTATAATAGATAAAAAATCCATCCCAATGATGTTATCCTTTATATCAGCGACCAAATAATTCCACGTAAATGGAGATTTCTGCCCAAATGTCATTGGCAATTCTTTAACTCCCTTAACATCAATTGGACTTCCATTAGCAGCTCATAGTTGATAATCGAATGTGGGGCTATCTATTTCCAACACATCGAATCAAAATATGCTCACCTCTGCACCCGTGTCTATTAAGAAGTTTAGCCCGCTAAGTTCATCTGTTTTAATGAACTTATTGTTGCTATAAACAGAAACCTCTTTGAGATTACCTTCCAGCCGAAATCTAACAGATTTACGGACAGTATTACCGCGCGCTTCTCCTGTCGAAGCTACCGAACCGCACTTCGATGATTTTATTGTGCCTCGTATAGGCATACCTTGGAGCCTTGCATGCGCAACACCCCCCTACGGCTCCTATTAGCGGGGACTCCACTAGTTTTCCGGCAGCTTAGACCAGGCTACAGGAAGACTACTTCCTTGCCATCGGGGACCACCCAACTTTGGAAACGTGCATCCCCCCTCCTGACACTTTCCAAACTCGGTGTATTTACAATGTGAAATGCACCACTCGCGTGGTCCTTGAATATCCTCAGGCGATTCGTCTCTCCGATGCTTGGAAGTTGAGTTTTGATTCCGAGAATTCACCCTACCTATGTTGAAACTTTACTTAATATTTTTTATCCAACACACATCCTTGCGGAGTGTACTTAATTCATTCTCTACGGTCAGGAATCACACTGAGAGATGTCTGAGTTGCTACTCCAGGCGTGAATCTGCTGTTACTGCATACACCTAAGGTTCCTTCTGACGATACACTTTGTCCAACTCTTTGAGCTTCTTTGGCCACTCCAATGTATCATAGACATCCAAGGTGGCTCTTAGCCTAGCTGGCAATTCTGCTACAAATATACTGTGTATACCTTCATCAGATATATCAAGCCCGATGGATTTTGAAATAAGTCTTTCAAAAAATTCAGATGGGAGTTGATTTCCCATCTGTTCCTGACGTAACAAGTCAGTCATCCGTTCAATCCTCTCTGGTTGATATCGTCCATGAAGTTCTTCGACTAGAAGCTCAAATGCATTTGCCTGTTTGTTCTCAGAAACAAATTTCCTGAGTCAAAAGGCTCAGGCAAACACCACCATGCCGCGGCAAACCTTTCTATAGGGTCGGTCATCTTTTTAGTTTAAAATAAAATTTTGCTTCTTCGATCCATTCAGAATGGTTGCGGCAAAAGCAATCATCTACATCACATATTTCCGCATAGAGTATCCTGGCGCGATCGCCATTTTTGTAGAGGCCCTTTGGTCACTACCAAAAAAGAGCCTCTGGGATACCAGGCCCGAATAATCCATATATATGCGGTATAATCATCTAGTTTGGAACACTTAAGTTCCTCTGAACTATCTTATAAACTACATTCCTTAAGTCCACTTGCTCACTGCTCTGTATCCTCAATATTTGATACACCAGCCACATTATTATGATTAAATTTCTTGCAATTTATATATTATATTAATTAAGCTTACGGGGATGCGCTGATATCGACAGATGATAGAACGATACGGTGGTGACCTTGAAAACAAATATCCACGTCAATTACCTGAAGCAAATTTGAGATCCTTTCCAATAATGTGTAATAAGAACGATAGATGAAAGTGGATTACAATAATTTATTAGCAAAGATAACGGAGATGGAACCACGCAGTATTCCGCTTGTGCAATTCAGCAACTCAGATAAAACTCCCTTATAACCTTTAACAAGACAAGTCAAAAACTTCGACAATGTGAACAAAAGAAACTTCCAAAAAATTTACAATATTTAAAAAAAAACACAATATAGTTTTACGAAACCAGCGATAACATCAGATGTCCAAAAATAAAATTTGATTTATTTTTATATGAGGAGTTAATTGATGTCGAATAATTTAATTAACCTCCACAGTAGGTAGTAGCCAGAAGCTTCATCAGTTCGTAAATAAAAAATAAACCAATAAATAATTGATAGTTTATTCTATTGAGATGACATTTTTTCCCCTGTAGAACAGACTTCCTATATGATAAAATCCAATTGATGTCCGCTCTTAGTATTTATTGTCTGTTATTGGGCAGTATTGCAGTTAGGTATTGTTTGTACCGTCCTATTTTCCTACATTCCTCACCCAAATATATAGTGGATAAAGGGCGTAATACCAGCTACTACTCATGAGTCGCCAGTAAGCACGAAACGAATGTACATGAAATTATACTTTCCGTTCATGCTGTTTCTGCCATAGTGTTTTGTTAACTTATTAAATACATAATACAGTCCTAATGGTCTATTGGATTGTTTTTTATTTGAATTTCTACGGGATTATATCTGTTCGAGTGTTAATTTTTAGCTAATGTGTGACATTTTAGCATCGTTCTTGTTTTCCACGACAAGTTCATTTACTCCATTTTATTCAGTTTCAGTTTGCCTCATTGTCGTGATTTCGATGCCAAATTTCTTTATATCACCAATTCTTATTTACAATTTCAACAACCGAGGTTTCTAAAAGCGGTCAGTTCACCAATCTTATTTTAATTGAGGGTTCCAGCGAGTTCTCTTCTTGTCACAGCCGAGATTCGGTTCACAATAGCATTTCTATCATTGTCAGTATATTTATGGCAAGCGTCGCTAATGGCCTCTAAAAACCAACGTCCAGCGTCTGACGTGCATATGGTGCGAGGAAGAGGTTGTAAACAAGTTATCCCTTTGTGTGTGATTAATTACTGGTAGTTCACTTTAAGATAGTCTAGGTGCTCCTGGTTGAATGTTAATTAACTACCTTTGGTGTATTGTTTAGTGCAATACAACCCGGAAGATCTCTAGCAATATGTTTTGTATGCGCAATTTATTTTTTATACTATTATCATTGATTTTCATTTTTTAAAGGTTTGTTGTACTACTGTCCCTCCCGGCTAATTTATAAACCTGAAGTCATCTTTGATTTGAACAGTCAAGAAATGTCTGATAACGTTTCGAATGTATCAACTATTGTACGCAAGTCTCGCCAGTTCACATTGAATACATCTTCTTACAAAGCGTTTTACAATGATCCGGAGGTTCAGAAGTACTGGGCACAAAGATATCGTCTATTTTCGCTTTTTGACAAAGGAATCCAGGTGGACAAAGGTGCGATTTTATTCAATCATGAATATTTTTAAACCTATTCAAACTTTAACGAAGATCTATCTTTTTCTAAGTATATTTCACAGTAACGATTTCAATTAGGCAGGAATTATGCTTCCGCTGAAAGCCTGAGTCGCCGGTCTTTCGCAGATTGTCGCTTATCGAAATCATTTGGTAATCCATTAATCTATATAGTAAATTTTAATGTCTAGCCTTGAGATTGCTCGTCTTTTATCCATCAAATTTGCCTCATTTAACTGGTGAGGATGACGTGCAAGCAACCATTTTTAACTGTCCAACTGACGCAATCTGTGTTTTTTGGCTAAATACGACCGTTTCGACACCTTCAAAGGTGGTAGGTGGGACCGGGTTAGCCCGTGTATTTTTCTCCTGACTAATACCTACTTACGATCAGCTGACAACGATCTACACCAAACTCAATATTTTCATATGTTTACGAAGCTGTTCATGCAGCGTCAGTTATTTATACTTTGAAATTACTTGAATTTTATACTATATTACTTGTTATCGTCAAATCGATAATTGCTCCTCGCACTTAAATATATTGGCTTTCACTTTCAACGTTTCCAATTTGATGACATGTAAACCCTACCATTAATGTCAACAGTATTATCCTGAATTTCGCTCATACTTACAAGATAAAATTATTCCTATCCTAGAAATATTTATGATTCATCAATCGATTTTCATGCCTCTTTAGCATGTATTATATTCAGGATTATTGAAAGGTAACTGCAGACACTATCGTCTTAGTGGCGAAGCATAATGCCCATGGTCATACACACTTTTCTTTTATGGTTCCTCGCGAGGTCTAATGTTAAAGATTTTATGCTTGGCTCATTGGGTGCCAGGTTCTGTTTAACCTCATTGTGTGATATGCTGATGAGAAAATTCCTTCGCTGTCATATAGCTAAAACATTTACTATAATCAAGGTTGCGATCTTAATATAAACACCCGACAAATGTAAGTAGTTAAATGGTCAGATGTTTATGTAAAGATCGAAACCTTGATTTTAATTATTGTTATTACCGCCCGCGCAACCAATGTTCGTTTAATTATATCGATAAAACATTTGTCGTTTTTCGGCCTAAAAATTCTATGAAATTCACTTACATATTTTGTGAGACGGTGATTATGTCTCGTTTATTATCGTTAATACAGTTAAATTGAACCACAACCTATTGTGAAACAGCCTCTTTAAGTAATTGCAAGCAGGAAGAATAGATGCTTTTCTGGTTTAATCAACATTTTCGTTTAAAATTGTTGCCTGTGCAGATAAGACTAGCACCTTTTATTAAAAATTTGCTATAGACACAATTATTCATGTTTTGAATTATTTTTATGAAATATCAACTACCAAAAATAATTAATAAAATATTTATTGAAATCTAGTGGAAAGAATATATTGCACCATTATAAGCTGCATGATCGCGCTTAAAATATTTTTTAAATGAATGTTCTTAACCTTTAAATGAATCTGATGATGCTTGTTTACTTTCTTTTTAAGAATAGAATAGAACAACTTTATTTTGAAAATAATTTAGTCGGATTTAAACTTATTTAAGTTTCGAAGACATCTTACGGTTCATCATAACCATAAGTCGTCCGTGATTATATGTGGACTGTAAAACAGGTTCAACTATTCCAGTTGAAACAAAAGTTTAAAGTACCGTTTTGCTTTCAATTCGTGATTTCTTATCCAATTATATATATATATATATATATATATATATATATATATATATATATCCTACCTTTGATTTGTTATTTCAATGGTCGGGCCTGTTGGCCTTTGATGCCAAATATATATATATATATACCATATTGTACACAAAATAAATAATAAATTCGGTACTTTGAAGCATACGAAATCATCTGCTAAACGAATGTTAATTTTTCTGTTTATTTTTAATGAAAATTAATTTCGTTTAAGCATAAATAAACATAAGCGTTATTTAAACTTTGTTACATTTTTGTTATAGATTCAATTCGTTTAAGTAGCTTTGGTTGAAATAGGGTGTTTAATTTACAGGGCTCTATCAATTATTCCAACTTTGCTCCGTGTAGAATGGAAGAGTTGTTTGTGCTTGCTCAGTGTCCTTTCTTAAGTGTATGTTCAGTAATTTGTTATTTAACAAATGGTACCATTTCTTTATTGATCAACTTATGAGGTAGATGTTGATTTTTTCTATGATTAGCTCCTTCTATGTTAAAAATTTAAGAACTGGGAATTTTTAAAAAGAAGACTGTTGTCCTGCAGCATTGTAAACATGACAAGTTCAATACGATATTTACCTTCATACTTTGAGAGATGATCCAGTCGATTATGCAGTTGGTGGTGAACATACTTCAAATCAAGTTTGCCGATTTGAAATAGACATCAACCATATTTTATTTCGAATAGTCGCACGTACTGGCGTGTTTCCACCTTGCATGTGTTATCATTAGAAAACTTTGGCATACACAATTTACAAATCAAGAATACGACTGTCATTCATGGATTTCTCCAACACATCGTATGTAGTCACAAATGTAACACATTAAAAATTAAATTGATGTAAATTTTATGCTAATTGGATTCCATTTTCACCATCCCTCTTCCGCATTAAAAATCTACCAATAAACTGCTAAATAGAAGCAGTTGCAAGCATTTTATTTTCTGTTTTGTTTCGAAATATGACTGCCAACATTTTTGGTCAAGTATATCGTATGCGAGACGTCTATGCATGAGAACCGCACGCAATTCCACTTTATGACTTGCATTTGCTATTTTCCGCAATGCTTAGTTAATACTGATTATGTACATTTCTGTAAATGCTTGCATAATAATTTCATCCAATATCACTTCCCCAAGTGTAATATTGTCTGTCTAATAGCGACAGACTGGGGATGGAACTACGACATAAGTTTTTTTTTGTGTCTGATAACTGCGTATAGTTCGCGGCCCCGATGGCACGTGGCTGAATTATATATATATATATATATATATATATATATATATATATATATATATATATATATATATATATATTGGTTTGATTCTCGTTAGTCAGTTTTCGTCATGTTGTGATAATGACCATGAAGAGTCAAAACGCGTGAGTACGTGAGGCGGACGATAATTTTGCAGCCGCAGAGTGGCTCAGTGGTTAGAGCGTCAGATTCCAAACCAGACGTTCCCAGGTACGAGCTCTGTCCTCGGCAAATTCTGGACGATACGTGACGAGTTCTCAATAAGGACGAAACCGGTCTACTGGATGAATTGCTTTTCCTACACCATAGGATTCTTAGTAGATACTGAGAAATGAATGTACTTAATAGGTAAGGTGTTTATATCAAGATCGCAACCTTGATTAAAGTAAATACTAATGAATGTTTGTAATTTTTTATTTGCAGGTTACTTGTTGATTGATCTAGTTTTATCTCAAACTTCTGTCCAGGACGGCTCTACCTTATTCGGTTGACTGGATTATTTTTGGTTACTGTATTTATTATGTATATTTTATTTAGTGAACATGGATCTTCAATGGCAGATCTTGTCTAGCATTTGCCTTTCTCAATGATTTTTTGGAATTTGATAGCTGGGACCATTTTTATTTAATATATTTTTCATCTATTGGTTTATACTTAAATTTATGATAGATAAATTGCTTCTAGACTAAGAAACAATTATTCTTCAAATACTTTTTTTGAAATAAATATATTCTTGAAATCTATTATGTAGACCATTTTTCCAAGTTATACAAGTATGCATCCGCAGGAAGCAATAATATAATAGTTTCTGTGTCGGCACTAAAAAGTGTAAACTAACTATTTCTTTTTTAAACAAATATAAGGTAAATTGTCTTTTTCGCAAATTGGGCGATTTGATATTAAGTCTCAGCTGATCGCTGTTGGCTTTACTATTGAAATGTTTGTGAATCAATATTTGCCAGACTTGTTTAGTTAAAAAATTTTAGTGCTTAACTCTTCAGTACTTTGAACAAAGCCTTGACAGTATACGTGTTGGTTATGCTCACAATGTTGTCAGAGCGGTAAGGCGGTTTGAAGGTTTATTTCTTTACACCGACGATACATTTATGGCGAATATCTCCAATAGTTTCTAACAACAATAGCCCAACTCCTGATCTGCTTTCGCTTACTTGAAAAAGGCAAAATGTTTTTCCTAACGTCCTAAAGTACAGATTTTTTTTAGAAAGGTGGGCTTGTTAACCTTGAGTGACATGCGATTCCCAATAGGAATTGATGAAAGAGTGTTCTTTTATAGCCCACGTGTTTACATGATTAATTCCACTGGGAATCACTTCATAAAGTATAGCCCGTCGCGCAGTAAAATGTTTTCGTTATCTCCTGTTTTGCTGATGAATGAGTCAGAAATTTGGCGCTCGAGGTTAAAGGCTTCTCAAGCGATTCTTCGAAGGAACTGATATCATCGGGCACACTTCCGAGAGAAAGTAAAGATGTGCTCACTGAAATCATTCAATCCGAGGCCGGTTAATGGAGGATGGGTCTTAGTTTCGACAATAGGAGTTATAAA
The DNA here is from genome assembly GCA_029291075.1 of Eudiplozoon nipponicum. Taxonomy (NCBI): domain Eukaryota; kingdom Metazoa; phylum Platyhelminthes; class Monogenea; order Mazocraeidea; family Diplozoidae; genus Eudiplozoon; species Eudiplozoon nipponicum. The sequence continues at coordinate 33,830 of JAQBSW010003395.1, read as the reverse complement.
ATGTGGTGTACCTAAGTAATAGTTCTAGAAATAATTGCAAAGAAGGAGATTAGCGGCACTGCCTCTTATCAACTGTAGCCGAACACGCCAAAATACTCAATGTGAGCCGATGTTACGCCCTTTATCCACTATATATTTGAGGAAGGATTATGGGACAATTGGACAGTAGGATAAGTAATTGCTTTCATTTTTTTCAACTATCTTTTCGACTAAGAATATATAGTAGTAATTTTTTAACAAATCGACAAATTGTTGGTTTCCAGGTATTCAAATTTCTGTGTTATGACTTTGATTGTTAATGTGATAATTAAGTTGTAATATTCTCTTGTTATGATGCTCTAATGAGAAACAATTAAAATACCTTTAATGTAATAGTTTGTCGTGCTTGTGAGAGTTCGATGCATCCAGATGCAACATGTCGTGAAATATACTTTAACTGTTTTATTTCAACTGCCGGTAGATATTTATTTCATTTCGCCGATGGGCTAGAAATAAAGCGCCTCAGTCATGTTGGCTCATCACATTCTTAGTGAAATTTGAATATTAACAAGAATAAAATTATATAAAGATATTTTCTACCATTCAAGGAAAAAAGAATATAATATTTAAAAAATTATTTGTAAACTATTTAGTTGGCTTGTTTAGTGCCACGCCAGAGGTCATTGCATATCATCAAGCCCTGCGTTTTGCCGCTGCGTTTATTCCAGACACCGGTAATAAAGTGCGCAAAAAGCGTCCTTTAGTTGTTGATCTATTTTCCGGTCTGGGTTGTAACAGTATTCAGTTGGCACTTGTCGGCTTCCGAGGTGAGTGTATTGGTTTCTTTTTGTATTTTTAAATTATTTTTAACTAAAATTTACATATTTTGCTCAGGAAATAAATTACTATTAGCCCGTTGTTGGGCGGTCACTTTAAGTTTTCGACAAATCCATATACCATGCAGTAAACAGAATGTAGACACTACGTAAGCATCGTTTGCAATATGTCATAGTTTTCTTCGTTAATTTTGAAAATCAAAAGAGATTATCTTGAAATAAACTAGACTGGCAGGAAGCATGAACTGTAAATGCCAGGGCAGATGCATATGTACTCAATTCACATGCTTATATTCAATTCGTGTAAAATACTCTTAAGTTGATGAACTGCGGTTTAAGGATATTGCAATTAACAGTTTTCGAAATGCGCCGCTCCTTTTCATTTCATGCTTTTAGAAGAATATGGAAGTCAACTTGATTTATAAATTGTATGTGTTAATCCAACTTACCATTTCAAACCAGGCTGATTAAGAAATGCTAATTGCGAAAGCTGGCAGTTGCAACATTTTTATGCTCAGCTGAATAGACAAAAGAAATTCGTTCCTTAGTCGAATGTATACTGATGACATGTGTGTATGTGTGTATTTGTTTAATACGTCAAATTTTATTAAAGTGAGTGATGCATTAGTTAATATACGATAAATATTGTCCCAGTACTGTTCGCATATACAATGAAATAGAAATAATTGAATGTAAACTAACATGCCACCATGCCATACTGAGTTTCATTATTATTTTTAATGTATATCATTGTTCACCTCCGTTTCATCGTAAGTGTAATTATTGAGGTAGTCTTGCAGTGTGTTTTACGCCTCTGAAGGCATTCTCATGGTATCCCAAAAAGATAAATGGTTTTTTCTTTACTTATTTGTATTCACTAAACAGTGATAGGAATTGAGATCGACAATAAACGTGTTCAAATGGCGAGACACAATGCGCACATCTACGGTGTATCGGAATTTGTTGATTTCATATGTGATGATGTGTTTTCGTGGCTCAGAAATGCCTTATGTAATCATTGGAAAAATAGTGAGTTCTTTTCGTTTGCTTTTATGTGTTTTCGGTGTTTGAGTTGATATCATTGACTTCGGGTTACTCAAAACACACAATGAAAGATAATTTACTGAGGCAAAACTTATCCATATAGACTTAATATAGCCTTGGTATTAAGATGGAGATAATGGGGCCCACACTTCGGGATATTATCTTTTCATTGGCATTAGCCTAATTCTGCCAACGTGCCCGTGAATGATACCACTTCATCAATTAAATCTGACACTACTTCATCCCGTTTATAAGATGAAAAAATTGGAACAGCAACTTCATTCGCGGAACTAAAATTAAGGCCGTCATACTGAGGTCTGCTCGATATATGCGACTTGTAAAAATTTTAAACTGCTTAATTATCGGTAGTTATTTATCGATCAAGATATTTTGTCCAATTTTGCGTTTCATTTCAAGTAATATATACTTCCATAATAAATATATAAATATTTCTTTCTTATATCATCATCATGCACAGCCAAACGAAAGTAATTATTGAATCAATTTTTCACTACTATATAACCATTAGAAAAATAGCAGATTATCAAGAAAAACAAAAAATAAACGATTATATTGACAAAAGTAATAATTTAGGCACGTAAATTATTAAAAGAAAGTGACTTACGATGGAAAGGATTTAGTCACTATGAGTATATTTACCTAGATAAGAAACAGAAGTGAGGCAAACTAAACCTCTAATCTTTGAAGTTAATATTTTGCGGTGTGTCACCTTTAATCTTTTCAATGCCGCGTTTTGCGTACGCGGGTAATAGCTGTACACGGGCAGTTACACAAAGATCCGATTTTTCACAATTTCCAATATTGTTTTGTCTTTGATCGGGTTGACCTGTTCTTCGTTCAACTGGAAATGCGGTTCTATCACATCTTTGTTTACTGGCGACGTTTCGGTGCCTACTTTCCAGCACCATCCTCAGGCAACACAGTACAACAATAGCAGATTTAAGCAAATGTGGTAACCTCGTTCCAAAACCATTCTATTTATATATATTTGACTCAACACTAGTTTTAATCATAGAATTTGTCTCAGTAACTAAACTCAATATATAACTATTTATAATTAGCAGACCAATCATTACCTCACGTACACATAATCTCATCTCGTATGCAGAATATTGTACTCGAACCTTTTGTTATTTGTTATAACTGTATTGCTACTATGTCACGGTAATCAACATTCAAAAATGATAAAACTAAAACCTTGACTGTCATATACTGTATTTTATTTAAAGCCGGGAACTCTAATGTATACAATGGTGTATGAGGTATTGCGCACATAGCAACAAATTGGTTCAAATATGGAGCAGCAAGTTACGTAGATGGATGGAGAGTGAATGTCATAGAGACGCTTAGGTGAACGATTAAAGAGAGAAAGATAGAGATAGTATGGAACAACTAACGTTTTCAAAAAACTAATCGTAAGCACAATGCGAAGTTAATCAACTATTAGAAATAATTGCATAAGAATATTTGCTCATATGACTAAAATAATTCATTATATCTATATACATATATATCTAAATATAATATCGTAACACCTTTTATATATATATATATATATATATATATATATATATATAGAAAAAGGACCATTTTAATATATAAAATACATATCAATATGTATAAAAAACATATATATATATATATATATATATATATATATATATATAGCAACATGTGGGTCCAATATCTTTAATCCTATATATATATATATATATATATATATATATATATATATATATTATATATATTTATATATATATGTTTTTATACATATTTATATATATAATATATATATATATATATATATATATATATATAGGATTAGGGATGTTGGTCTCACACTGTTGCTTATATTCATATATATGTTTTTATACATATTGACATGTATTTTATATATTGATATAAGATGTGACTAACGTAATAAATAAATATATAATAAGAATAGAAATTATTCATGTTTAATAATTAACAATGGTCTTATTTCTATATATATATATATATATATATATATATATATATATATATATATATATATATATATATAAAGGTGTTACGATATTATATTTAGATATATATGTATATAGATATAATGAATTATTTTAGTCATATGAGCAAATATTCTTATGCAATTATTTCTAATAGTTGATTAACTTCGCATTGTGCTTACGATTAGTTTTTTGAAAAACGTTAGTTGTTCCATACTATCTCTATCTTTCTCTCTTTAATCGTTCACCTAAGCGTCTCTATGACATTCACTCTCCATCCATCTACGTAACTTGCTGCTCAATATTTGAACCAATTTGTTGCTATGTGCGCAATACCTCATACACCATTGTATACATTAGAGTTCCCGGCTTTAAATAAAATACAGTATATGACAGTCAAGGTTTTAGTTTTATCATTTTTGAATGTTGATTACCGTGACATAGTAGCAATACAGTTATAACAAATAACAAAAGGTTCGATACTGTCTCTCTCCCCTACAATATTCTGCATACGAGATGAGATTATGTATACGTGAGGTAATGATTGGTCTGCTAATTATAAATAGTTATATATTGAGTTTAGTTACTGAGACAAATTCTATGATTAAAACTATTGTTGAGTCAAATATATATAAATAGAATGGTTTTGGAACGAGGTTCCCACATTTGCTTAAATCTGCTATTGTTGTACTGTGTTGCCTGAGGATGGTGCTGAAAAGTAGGCACCGAAACGTCGCAAGTAAACAAAGATGTGATAGAACCGCATTTCCAGTTGAACAAAGAACAAGTCAACCCGATCAAAGACAAAACAATATTGGAAATTGTGAAAAATCGGACCTTTGTGTAGCTGCCCGTGTACAGCTATTACCCGCGTACGCAAAACGCGGCATTGAAAATAAACCTCTATTCAACACCATGATGAGCAAATCAGCTTTAAAGCAAGGAAACATCGGAAATACAGCTTCCTTGCCGATTTAACTGGATCACGTCATATGCGCAACCAAACCTCGCAGCTAACTCTACCTAGCTAAACAGTGTAATTTACGAAGTTGTTTCTACTATAAATCTGCAGTAAGATAGCAACTGAGCTCCACTCGATGCCAGATCGCGCAAGGTTTCCAACAAAGAACTGTGATGCACATGTGACCCCATCCTGACAGACAAATGGGTTGTATAATACAAAATTTAAATTTAATTGATTTTAACTCTATCTGCTAGGTCCATATCTGTCCAATTTTTTTTCTTACCTCATTCTGGTTCTGGATGAGTCAACAGCTCTACTAGACAATTGAAATAGAGAAATGCGCAAAATGTGACCGAGCCAACTTAATTGATGGAGCCTTATTTGGTTTTGTAAATAGAAGCACTTGTTAGCCTATCCAAAAACAAACAACGGGGATCTAGTGCCTGTAAGTGTCTAAAATTATCATCTCTGCTTACATATTATAAGGCAGAGTAAAATTCTTGCGTTTCTCCATAAATGGCGAAGGTTGGAGAAAGCTACACTAACTTCCGCGAGTCTCATACACAATTCGTCAGTCATATTGGCTGAGTTTTTGATAGATCTGCCTAGGTATGTAAAACTGACAGATGTGTCTATATCTTCACTCTACAGTCAGTGGAAGATAATCGAAGTAAATAACTTAGATAAAATTGGAGTCAAGCTTATACCACAATGGTTATCCCATTAATTACGATTTACATTTTTGATGATAAGAATGGTCGACTTGTTTGAAGCACGCGGCGCAGTCTTTTTGATCTATATAGTACGAAAACCGTTAGTCAACGCTCCCGAAATTTTATCGCCACCATCTTTAAATAAGCTCAGAATCACCTCATTGAGGCTTGCAACTTTGCGACGTTTAAGAGATAGGGCTGCGTTCCGTATATCTAAGTTGATAGATATTCGAGATTAACGTTCCATACTGTTTCCGAGGGTCGGGACTGGCGCAGGTTTCCATGAACATTGATCTTCCACGTGTTCGATCCACTTATAATAAATTATTAAAACAATATTATTTTTAACAATTTACAATGTATAAATTCTCTGATTATACAATAGTGGATCGTATATTAGTATTATTTTGAAAATCAAATTCGTGGTTGAGCTGTTGTATAATATGAATTTAATAATCAAATAAATTTCTTATATGTCGTGTAAATAGGAATTGGGAATTGAAAATGAAAACCTTTATTAATAGTGCCATTATGGAAAAGTTATGCGTGTGTGTATGTTCAATTTCAGTACAATTTTAGAATCTGATTATATATATATATATATATATATATATATATATATATATATATATCGTTATGAACTAACTATTGCTTCCTTAGTAGGAATGGGCGACCTAGTGTTCTTTTACAGTCCACATATATAACCAGGAACGACTTATGGTTATATGGTAGTGAAACATTAGTCACTTTTGGCTTTTGTATGGATCTTCATGTAATTATTGTTTAAGATAGCATTTGCGATTCCTCAACAAATATTGGTTTGTTATTATTGGCCACTCATCATTAGTTGCCAAAATTCCCGCGGTCAGGATTTTAAACACAAAATACTTGCTTCGGTCTACACGGCTTCAATTTCATTGTTGATGATTTGCAAATCTTAACGGAATTCCCCCTGTTGAGTATCCAGGCTCCGACAATTTTGGCAACTACTAAAAGATGCTAAAAAAGAAAAGAACACCCCTAGTTGATAAATTTCATTTATCATCTTATGCTATGTTTAGTCGTGTTCTGATGATGACCATGGAACGCTGGAACGCAACAGTACGTGTGACTGACTAATGTTGCTGTGTTGTTTGACTGATTATATTCGATGAATTTCATATCTGAAGTTTTTATCACTACCCACGTAACCAATGGTTTTCCGGATGCAATGTTCGTGATCGCACATATACTGTGCAGATATCAGATATAATATAGGTAAGATTAATAGGACTGCGAGTCACTTATCTAATTTCCCTACTTTATATAAACTCATTGCGGTATGATCATCGTTAGTCATTTTGCATTCATCCTTTTATACTGGCCATAGAAAGTCGAAAAATGTTAGTACATTTTACTGATAATAGTTTTGCTACATTGTGTGACTTCTTCGATTCAACGGGATTGGTGTTTTTCTCTAGCTTGTAAGCTTTATTTTAAGGACCATACAGCTATATTGCACGTAGGATTTGCTGTAGATAATGCTAGCAAGTTTTACTGTATTGTAGGGGTACTTTTCGCTGTTGCTTTCTCGTTCCTGATTTTGTACCCCTACTACTTATCAATGGTTGCTATTATTACTACCCAAGCATTCAATCAGTCTGTTCCTTTTCAGATGGTTAATATTAGAAGGCCGAAGAAAGGTTTCATGTATATATTACACCAATGTAGCACATAAATATAATTCACTGTTAATCTGGATTGAAGGAGTTGGATGGCAATAATACAGATTTTTTAATGTAAAATTATATCTTAAACACTAATCTCAGTTAGTCAAAATTGAATATATGTTTGTCAGCTGTAAAATGGTTTTTATGCAAAAATATGATTTAAATGTCATTCACAATTAAGCTAAATTGTCCGTCTTCTAGACGTCAAAAATAAAAGTGATTTAAGTTTATCATAGAAAATTGTTTTATGCTCAATCAGTTATTCGCGTACAAAGGTCTGAATTGCTCAACATTTATGCCATCGATTTAAAACAAATGATACATGGAAACAGTCATCGTTAAAGGTTATCACTATAAAAAGAATGTAAATCGTTTAAGGACTTCAATGACACAACTCACAAGTGTTAAGATCACCGTTTGTAACGATTCTATCTCAGTACATGATATTAATATATTGTTCTCTGAAGTTCGGATAATCCAAATTTGTAAACTAATTGGAATAAGTTCACTATGACACAATAGTCCACCGCGTGTTTTTTTCGTTCCCAGCGCGGTTCTGTTCTTTTTATAAAAACACTATTAATTACACATAAAATTTCAGTTTAAGAAATATCGATTAAAACTGCTTGAGACTAGAAAGGATTGTTCCTAAAATCACAGCTAAGGGAAATATTGTTTAAGGACAGATTTAGAATATTTGACCTTAAAGAGCACAGCGTTTGTAAAAATTGACCTTCGTTGGGTTGTAACACGGAGCCGCGTGTTACAGTATAAAATTAAATTGACTTTTGTGCATTTGCAGAAATATTGAACTCCGTCTGCTTGGACGTTTCACATATTCAATGCAATACCATTTAAGTGAATACCGTTAATTTTTATAAATAATGATTATGTAATATACATAATGAATTTCCTATAAATTATGATAGATTTTTAAAATTAAAATTGAAACGTGTTTTATTTTATTTTAAGGACGTACAATCGGAGTAAACTGTGACAACACAATAACCGACATATTCATGTCGCCTCCCTGGGGTGGTCCTGACTACATAAACTCAACCTGCTTGGATATCTTCAATATTAAATTCGCTTCAACTGTTCAGAATAATTTGTCGGTCCCCTTGAATATCCAAGTCGACAGTTCTAAACCACAGGAAGTGAATTCTAGACACGGAAGCGACACAGGAACGGATTTATCGTGCATGTCATCATTCACATTAATTGATTTAATTCAATTAACATTGCTGGTGAGTGAAAATGGAAATTTGGCCGTGTTTCTCCCACGAAATACCAATATCGCTCAGCTTGTTAACTTGGCTAGGCGTGTAGACAACATCTTTCGAGCAAAATTAACCAGAGACTCAGAATCAACTTGCTCTAGCCATAAAAATTGGAAAAGATCTCATGTTTATTTCGAATGCGAAAACTCTGTAATACATGATAAGGTGAAGGCTCTCACTGTCTACATCGGTAATGAAATGGTTAAACCAATGCTCAAACGAGTAAAAAAATAACTTTGCACCATTTAAATGGGCAACAAAGTCTTTCGCGTGTAGTTAAAACAGTTTATTTATGCAAATTTGTTGACGGATTATACGCTAGTCACGCGTAGCTTATGGAAGTTTGTTGAGTAAATGTAAAGTATACGCCGAACTGTTGGTGTCTCTAGTAGTCTGTACTCCTGGACACAAATAAGATTAATGCTTATTTCAAGCTCCCTAACTTGAATTAAGCACAGTTTCGTTTTCAGACACTGTTAAGAACAGATTTTAAATCGTTGGCCCATTAAGTGGTTCACGAACGAAACATTTAATCTTAAATCTATAATTTAAATCTTCTCAAGCGCTGTATTTATCGAATTTTTTCAAACAAATTTCCATTTTTAAATTGCACGTTTAACCCACACGAAGTATATCAACTGTGACGCTCATTTTGATTCCTGGTTTTTACCGGTGTATTTCCATGTGCCTTTTCTGCTTCTTCAAGTTTAATGCAAATCTGTGGTCAATAATTCTGGCCTGTTTTTATGATCAAGTATTAGCATAATGGTTAGTTTCGTAATTATGCATGAGCGTTGTAAACCATAGTTCATTCTTAATCGTGCTATTTCAACCTAACAACTGCAACTTTTAAAAAATTTCTCGTTTCTGCGTGGGTCATTGCCAGCATAATAATTTAAATGTACTAGGAAAATATATTAGTCGACCTCATTTTGATGCGATGTATCAATTTTTTAGATTCTGATGGTCCGTATTTTCGGGGACTCCATGATTTTGTGACTTTGCTATTTTTTTGCTCGTAATATCGTATTCTTCAGATGAAATGAAATTATAGTATGCCTTCTAAAAATAATGTGTATGTCTTCGTTTTTCCATGAATGCAAAGATTGAGAGAATCTGGGTCTCGCTAGAACTCTATGGTGTTCGGTACAAAGAGTGGAACTCGAAGAACGGTTATTAAGAGTTGAGCGAAATTTATAGAAAACTTGATCGCAGAAAAGCATTTACAACATTTCGAAACCCCAATGAGTTTGGTTATCAAAAATCTGACAAGAACCTAGATTTATCATAATTCACTAAATGCATTGCATTATTAATTTTAAACATTTCCCTCGTAATAGTTTAATTTATGCTATGACTTATTAGTCTCAGCAAAGTTTAGCATATCCATTGTTTTTTTTCACATTATGCATCACTATACATGCGAACCTGTTCGTCGCTAACATTTTATTAATCCTACTCGTAGATGGCAAAGGTCGCTCAAAGATGAGGTCTCCATTATTAAGCGATGGTGATTAATGCTTAATATATTGCCCTCGTAACATTTATTTTATGCTTTTACTTATTAGAACACTAATTCGTAGTCTCAGCACAGTTTAGTATATTCCCTGTTTCTTGACATTATGTATCAGTGAAAATGCGTGTCTGGTCGTGTTCCCGTTGCAGATCGCTAGTCGTCAACATCTTATTAGCCTTACTCGTAGATGGAAAATGTCATTCCGAGATGAGGTCGCATCACGCATTGATGTCGGTTTGCTTTCATAGAATGTTGACAGTAAATTAACAGCATTTCAGCCAGATTTAATGCTGGCCCGTCAATTTATTACACTTTTACACTTGTCGACCCATTTATTTTTTAAATAGTTCTTTAGAACTATTGTTTTGGCATATGAACTGTTCATATAGTGCGTTTTCTACAATAATCAATCTTGCGTTTATTGGCATACTTTTGTAAAAGTTGTCTGCTCTCACGCATGTAAATTACACTTGCGCGGCTTCATTAACGCTTAATACAGACAATGTCAACTGAAGTTCTTTCTAAATGTAATTGGAAGCATTCTTACAATTAGCCGATGCAGAACTAGTTCGCAGCACAACAATATTTTAGAATACTCTATTATGCTCCTCGTAGTATTCATGAGGTTAAAAACTTAAATAAACAAACGGAAATATGAATTATCCGCAGAAAGACAGAAATTTCCGGGTCTCGCTGAACCAAATTTTCTGCTTGGCTCTGCATTTGAAGCTCTATTTTAGTAAGGGTACGGTTCGGTATGGCCGAAACATCCTGCGGTTTCATCGTTACACCAGTAGCCTGGCTTCATGAAAGAATTCACTGGTGAGGAAGCGTGGATGAGCGACTTGTACATGCTGCCTTTATTTATGGCCTCCGGACACTCAGCTGGCAATGACGCAACCATTGATTTTCTTATGGTAATAACAAGTATACTGATATACGACACGGTCCAAAACCATTTTACACATAATTAAAACAGTTATTTTTAGAAATTCATTGATCATCATCAGAGCACGACGCCAAATACGTAATCTAAGAGCAAACCATAATTTTTATTCATTTTGGTAAAGTTAAAAACGGCTCGGTTTGTCATGCCTCCAATACTTTGAACTTTACTGATGTTTGGACACCAAAACTCCTTTGCAGTTGTTACCATAGCTCTAAAGCAGCATCCGCCACATTCACAAAAGATATTCAATTAATCATTGGTTTGCATGTTTAACTGCGCAATTCTCAGTTTGCGGATATTAATGACCATCTTTTGATAAAGTATGATGGCAGGATAGGCATCATACTCAATTTTACATTCGCAAAACATTTCCAAATTTAATTTATATATCTGTACTTTGTTTCGAGCATAGGTACTCCCGTTTTTCACTTCATATAGGTGCACAACGCCAAAGTGTCTGTGGAGGCTTGCCTGTAATACTTATAAGATCTAAATCTATATATCATCTGATGTTGCATCGAATAAGAATAGGTCAACTGAAATGTTACTTAAAAGTAAAATATTTTTACTAAACTGGATTAATCGAAATTACCTGACCTGCATTTTGACTAACGCCACTAATTTTTTAGTAATATTCTTTTTTCAACAAAATATTCCGGCTTTCTTTATCGGCAGTATTCTTCAGTCGGTCCATCCTCACCAGTTTTACAAAACAAATTAATAAAGCAAGCATGCTATTTTCTTGGGCCATATTATTTATACTTCAGACTGATCTTTCACTAGATAGTTGCGTGTCACATGTGTGTGTGTGCATTTCCGTAACTGTTATGTTCATCTAACCAAGTGAGACTATGGTGGCAGAATAAGAATTTGCCATTTTCATGCGTTAGACTATTTATTTTATATACTACATGTAAAATGAAATATTATATGGTAAATTTGAATGCTGTCAAATTGAAGACGTTGCAGCTTTTATATGAAATGTTGATTTCGAGTATTTATCACAGATATTTAAACCTGAGTTTGATCATTTTAAATAGTAATCAGTAGGACAAAGCAGACGCCAATCACATGCACTGCCGCATTTCGATCTACCGTACCGATTCTCAGGGTAGCATGCACAAACAATTAGCGTGGATATATTTGGCCATCAAATTGAGGGCATCCGCAAAACGTGACCGAGCTAACGTATTTGATGGAGCCTTGTTTTTCTAACGAGGAGCACTTATTAATAATAATAATAATACATGTATTTGGCATCAGAGGCCAACAGGCCCGACCATTGAAATAACAAATCAAAGGTAGGATATGTAGAGGTGAATGAAGTTGTGACTAGCGGAGTATTTCATAACAGGGGGGGTTGAAGAAGAGAAGTGTTTTCATCAACTTCCAGATAGTTCAATCTGGTGAAAAATAAAAAAGAAATTCCATTTTACTAGAAAAGATCAATTTGAGTTCAGTCCATGAAGTGTCCGAGCATCAATGCGGGGTAGGCTGGGTTCGGACAGATGAGTTTGAGTGTGAGATCGAAAATGATGGCGGACCGGTGGTTATTGAATTTTTGAAGTGTAGTATTGACCAGGATGCAGTCGACTAGATTGAAGATAGTGTGTCGTGCAGGGATCAGTGGCGTCTCTTGAACGATGTCATGACTGATGGTAGACAAAAGGTAGTCGATGTCTGATGCAAACTGTTGGGTGGTCCAGCAGAAACAGAAAGGAAAAGGATTGGTTGAGCAAAACGTGGTAAAGTATCCACTATATGGATATGATAGAATGAAAAATGAGAATAGAAAAGGTATCAGGGAGTCAAGAGTGAGAGATTTAAAACCAGAGAGCAAAAGTGGAAATTAGATGTCAGCCAGGGGGATTTCACCCTTTCGAAACCTCTAAAGAAAATATAGCCGGGGGTGAAAGAAATGTTATGAATTAAGAAGGAACCAATTTCGCTTTCTATTGGTCGTTTCACAAAGAAATTTGTTAAAGAAGTGCTGGTGGGCCGCCTTTTTAAATTGGTGCTGGGGTAGGAGCTTTATTTTTATGGGAAGAAGTTGAAGACACCAGTGGGTCTGGAAAATTGATAGATTTTGGTAAATATATTGGGGGTATGGTTAGATAGGATAGAAGAGTTGCTAGAATGTGTGGCGTAGTGGTGACTTGGGTGAGCAAAGTGATAAGCAAGTTGTGATCTTATGAATAAAATAAATGACTCGAAGGTGACTGGAAAACCAAAGCGGTAGAAGGTTTGCCAGGAGTAGGCGTTCCCGATTATTTTGGCGGTGGGGGAAGACTCTCTTTAGAAATCTGGAGATTGTTCGATGATGTGCGAGGAGGCGAGAATGAGAGGACAGTAGAATTCGCTAGTGTATGAAATGAGGGGTCGGACGTAGACCTTGAATAGCGTGAGTTGGAGAATTGTGTTGTTAGTCTTGAAGCAGATCAGACGGGCCCATTTAAAGAGTGGAATTAGTGTGTGTAAGGTGTGGGGAGAAGCCAGGGATTTTGAAAAATAAATACCAAGGTGTTTGGCCGAATATATTATTTCAATATCAAGAGGATAATTTGCAACTGGGAGAGAGCAGAATGGGTCGGAGGAGAGTTTCATCAAGCAACTCTCTGCGGGATTTAGTTTGAGACCGATATTGCTGAGCTGCGAATGTAGAGAGGATAAAAGCTCCGATAGAAGGGGTAGGGAAGGGTTGGATGCTGTGTGGTTACTGAATACAATGACCATGTCATCCGCATATTTAACCAACTTGAAAAGGTTGTCTTCAACCTTTACCAGCGCGAGTGTAAGGTTGAAAAGAATAGAACCGAACACGGAGCCCTGGGGAACTCAAGATGGGATTAGGGCTGGCCTCGAGTGACTATTTCCGACCTTTACAGTCGCGAATCGGTTTCGGAGATAGTAACTGATAAGATTGAGGACGTTGCCACAGATAACGCTTCTCAATAAGGCGGATTCAATTGCTGAAAATGTCAGCGAATCAAAAGCCTTGGATATATACAGGAAGAGGAGAGTGCATTCATGACCTACGGAGAAGGAGGAGTAAAAATGATTAAGAACACTAACTAAGTTGGTGGAAGAGGAGCGGCCATTAAAGAAACCATGTTGATCATCGAGGAGAAAGAAGTTTTCCTGAGACTTAATGAAGGGGTAGATTAGGTTGTATAAGACACTGTCGGAAATTTTAGTGAATGGAGGAACGATAGTAATGGGGCGGAGATCTTTGAATGAGGAGATCGACGAAGTGCCATTTTTTGGGATAGGAGGGATCGTCGAATTAAGTCAGTCCGGAGAAAGATAGGTAGTTTCGAGGCAACGGTTGATAACATCAGCAACCTGAGAGAAGATACTCCAGCCAAGAAATACAATCATGCTGACCGAGACACCGTATTGATCGAATTGTTGCTTAGATTTAATGTCTATAATTGCTTGGGCGACGGAAGCTGGTGAGACGTTGAACCAGCATTGGTTCTCAGTGTCTCTCTTGTATAATATAGCAGGCGAAGTGGGTGTGGAAAAGGAGTCGAAGAGATAAGTTAAATAGTCGTTGGCGAAGCAGGAGTCGTCCGACCGAAAGAAGTTAATATACGAAGTTTTGGGCTTTTGAAGCAATTGGTGTTTGATGCCAGCGAACTTTATCCGGGAGTTAGGAGTTGAGTGGATGCGTCTTTCGATGTGGAGCGCTTGTTTGTTGATAACCCCATCGATACGTCTCAGTGCGAGGACGCAAGCAAGTGACGATGTGCGTAGTCAAGAGTTGCGTGCGAGGTTGTCGCGTGCCTTAAACAAAGTGTTCATCTTATTCGTTGCGTGTATGTGTTGAATAGAGGTGGCGGAACTACAGCGGAAGGATAGGATATTATGGACTTCGGAAAAGCATGAGGAGAGGTTGTTTGGGAGAAAGAGGTCCCTCCAGTTAACGGCATCACAGAGTCGGCGAAACCCTTCCCAGTTGGTGAAACGCCTTAATAATTGAGTGTCGTCTCTAGGGATAAAGGATAAACGAGGAATGATGAAGGATACCTGACAGTGATCGAGATTATGGAAGATTTCCCGAGATCGGTCATCGGTCACCGCTTTGTTGAAGAGAACAGAGTTGGATGTTCCCTCGGGTAGGATAGTACACGAATTGATTAAGCAGGTTATCCGCGAAGAGTCGAAGCAGACTGTAACTTTCAGAAGTTAGATTTTCCCAGTTTACCATGGTGAGGTTAAGGTCACCCATAACGACATACCGATCGGAGTGATGAGAGAAAGAAGTGGATAAAAGTTGAGTCCCGTGAGTGTTGTCGATAATTAAGAGGTTGGGGAGGTCTGTAGACAACACAGGTAGATATACTTTGGTTATGGATCAGTAGCTGAAACGAGAAAAATTCTAATCCTAGAGAGTTTGATGTCGACAAACGTTTGGGCATGAGAGAGAATCGGACATAGGCAGCAAGTCTGCTCCACGACCGACAGTTCTGTCACTATGAAGGAAAGTGTAACCATGGATGAGGAAAAGGTCATCACAGTGGATGGATGGGGACAGCCATGTTTCAACAAGAAAGCATGTCTAGCTCGTAGAGGATAAAAATGCTCACAGTTGATTGGTTTTAGGCATAAGTGATCTGCAATTGATGAGAATTTCTGAGAGTGCTCCATTGGAAGGATGGTTAGACCGGGGAGGAGAAGCGTGCGGGGGCTTCCCGCTGGCAGGCGGGGCGAGATCGAGGGCTGATGAGGGTGACTGACCGTTCGTTAACGAGGATGAAGTAGTCAGCGTCGATCTGGATCACTTGTCCAACTTTTGCCGGGTGGGTGAGGTAATTGGATGATTTGAAAGCAAGAAGGAGGCTAGATATCTGGGCTCGAGGCATTCTGGGGCGGCGTTGGTGGGGTGGGAGAGGGCAGGAACTGATCGGTGGCTGAGACGCAACTGTCGTGGGTGGGGTCGATGAGGTTTTCGGAAGAGGGAGTTGAAGTTGATGGGGCTGAGTCGATATCCCGCTTGGCCTTGGGCGTCTTACGTTTATTCGACTTCTGGACCACAGTGTCTGCCGCAAAAGTGACATTACGTGGGGATGTGGGTCTGGCAGATGTAATAGAGGGAGAGGGTGCGTTATTTGGGGACTTTACGCGGCGTGGTCGGCCACGACGACGTGGTAAAGCTTGAGACTGAGAGAGGGGGAGTGGTCGTGGGGTATGCACTATAGGTGAAGTGAAGCTCTTCAAATCAGAAGGATGTCAGCAGGAGTGGACTGGAGCA
The DNA here is from genome assembly GCA_029291075.1 of Eudiplozoon nipponicum. Classification (NCBI taxonomy): domain Eukaryota; kingdom Metazoa; phylum Platyhelminthes; class Monogenea; order Mazocraeidea; family Diplozoidae; genus Eudiplozoon; species Eudiplozoon nipponicum. The sequence continues at coordinate 17,580 of JAQBSW010003395.1, read as the reverse complement.
AGGGGCGTCGCCGAGGATGCCGCCATAAAGTGAGCGGCTTTTCTTTGGATTGCTCCAGCCCAGAAAGGCGTGACTAGCTGCAGGATTGGGAGTGGTGTCCGGGTGAGGGGTCTGAGGTTTCTCTAAAGTCCTTTGTAGTAGCGTGCAGTCACCTTTAATTTGACTTTGCCAGACGATAAAAGGGGCGATTGCAGTTTAAAATGCCTAAGCTCACCGTCTGACAGTCTTTTGTGAGAGGAGAGAAAGGCGCAACTCTTTCCCGAAGAGACCTCTTTAAGGTGGCTGAAGTTTTCCCCTAGTTGCCTGATGAGATCTGAGGCCAGATCGTCCTTTGAGAGAGGAGTGCGTGGAAACAATAGAAAGGTTGCGCTTGCTGTGGTTTCGTAGGGCAACCTCCCTAGCTATAGGGTGGAGATCGAAAGGTTGCCAGTCAGTGCTCCAAGTAGTACTGCGACATCCGCCATTTGTCGCTGAAGGTCAGCAAGATTGGAGATAAGCTTTTGCGTTAAGAACGAGAGATGGGCCTGGCGATGACATCTGGTTCATGGTGGAGTAGGCTAGAAAAAGCAGATATAGTGTAGATTACGATAAAGGAGAGGAAAATAATAAGATATTAATGAAAGAAAAAGAATGGGTATTATAACGTAAATAAAAGACGGGTAAATCGGGCGAGTTAAGAATAGATCCTTGGTATCGGTAGGCAAATTCCAAGAAAATTGTGTAATTAAATTCCAGGTGTATCCTAGAGATTAAATCCGACAAGAAATCACGAGAATCTAAAAATAAAAACAAAGTGAAACTCGATGTCCTTTTAAAATTAGAGATCAAAAATTACGTTGACCAATGCCAGCGTTGGTTATTCTTTTTTTGGTAAACTACATATAATGCTTCTCAAGCAACGATAGTCGATTGCCTGTAAATGTCTAAAATAATCAAGTCCAAGATTCAAAGTCGCACTAGCGTATAATGAAACTGCTCATGCACATGCATTGTAAACATGAACTTTAAGGCAGAGTGAAGTACTCGCGTTCTCCATAAACGGCGTGGGTTCGAGAAAGTTACTCTAGCTTCCTTGATTCACATACTCACCTCGTCTGACATATTGACAGAGCTACCATTGCACGTAAACCGGTGAACCACATCTAGATTTTCGGTTTGCACTCGCAGAGTTGGAAAGGGTGGTTGATGATCCTTTTAGAGTATCTTACATTTAGAAGGTTCGAGTCTCATACTGAAATGTAGCGTAACATGCGTCTCCGCGTTACAGCCCAACGAAGTTCAATTTCGACAAATAGAGCTCTCTTCAAGATCAAATAGTATAATTCTGATTTTACACAATATTTCTCTTAACTGTGATTTTAGCAACAATCTCTGTTAGTTTCAAGCAGTTTTAATTGAGATTTCTTGAACTGCAAAATTAAATTTGATGTTCAAGAAATATCAATTAAAACTGCTTAAATGTAACAGAGATTGTTGATAAAATCACAGTTAAGAGTGTAACGATACAAATAAATTGCCGACATATTGCGTAAATTAAATTCAATAAGATTTACGCTGCACCAATGAGAAAAAAACCGAAACTTGCCGTTAACCAATAATGTGTAAGTAGCCATATATGGCTATTACATGGTTATTTAAGCACGATGAATTTACCACGAAATTCAGTTGTCGCGATTGCCTTCTGATGTGCGTGTCTCCGAAGTGCTGTCTCCTACCTTTCACATACGCTGATTTTTGGACTTTCTTTACCAACATTGGTAACATCACTAACGCCAATCTTGTTGCTGTACAACTAGAGAGACGAGCCAATTACTGCAGAACCTCAACGAATTTACTCAGCGAGATTCCAACGCCACAACACAAGGAACCACAACCAAAGTCAACCCGAGCTAGTCACAATAATCTAGGAGTACTTCTGGACAACATAATACTGACAGACCTTCTCGGCATTTGCCAGAGAAAGCAAGACCGCCTTGTTAAGGGCTCCCAACAGTACTAACTCATTATTTTATGGCACTCTAACCGTGTTTGTAAAGTCGTACGGCATTTACTTGAAGCTGGGGCGTTTACAAAGTTGGCGATCACGCCAGGATACTATGTACTGTACTGTTTTTTGGTATAAATAAAATTGAATTTTTCATTTATTTAGGATAAAAATAGATTAACATTTGCGTATTCGTTTTTTTATACTCTGGTCGTGGTCTTCTGGGAATTTTGTTTGGTATATATGTTCTCTCTAAAGTCGTGGTCATCTGGGAATTTTGTTGGGTATATATGTTCTCTCTAAAGTCGTGGTCTTCTGGGGAATTTTTTTGGGTATATGTTCAATTCAATTTTCCTACGTACAAAACTGCACCGTACGTGCTCGACAGATTCAATTGCAGAAGATTTCAATTTTGGAAGCTGTTAGTATCTACGTACAAAACTGTGAACAAACATTGACGTGTTTTGTGAAGGAACTAATTTCATCTGTGTTCTGCGCTCATCTCTCGGCAGGTTCAACTGCGGAAGATTCTGTTTAAACTGTGGAAGCTGTTAGTGGGTAAGCGTTTCGTTTAAAGTTTTTTTATACATTTTCATCTTGTTTATAAATTTATGCTTTTAAGATCTCGTAAGATTATTAGAATGTCAGGTCCAATTTTAGATATTGATGTTCCTGTTTGGGATGGAGATAGCAAACTATTCTTTATGCGCGTAGACTCCGCTTTCTCCCCGTTTCCAGATTATGACAGTCATCAAAAACTGTCAAAGGTTTTTGCTAAACTACCTTCTAAATTGCAGCGACGGATTTATCCGAAGCTTGAGGCCATTAGGAAGCTACCTAATTCCATTTTGGGCCTACAAAACGAAGTAGAATCCTTGCTTGGGCCCACAGAAACTGAGCAGATAATAAATAAATATGCGCAGTTAGACATGCCAAACCTTGGCCCCATCGAGATTTTGAGGGAATTACGGAAACGTTGGTATAAAACCAATATTTCTGACCATGAGGCTAAGGTTGTTTTTATTAACAATCTTCCACAATCACTAAAATTATTCGCCAGAGAGCTCACAAACACTCTCTTGATAGATGACTTATCTGAGAGATGTGTGTTAGAATTTAGGGTTTTGGAACCTAAGTTGAATTCGTCATCCTTTTGTCCGCCCCCGCAGGATTATAGGCTCTCCTTTTTAGAGAGGATAGTAGCGAACATAGCTAAGGTTCTAGAAGGAATGGCCATAGCGAAATAAAAGCTAAATCAGGTGAATACTCGATCAAATTTCATGCCCAAAACACATTATAACGGTAGGCGGCGATCGAGATCCCCGCAATCCTTTAACAGATTTTCCCCAAAGAACTGGTGCTCTAATCACCAAAAGATTTTCTATTCATATCAAGTCTATCTTTGTCGTTTGGAAGAATTTCCAAATAAATGTCAATTTCCACAGTTGACGGAAAAGGCAACAGAAAACAGGCGCAGTGGTGCATCAAGATCGGGAAACGTATGGCGCAGAAAGTAGAAGAACGTACTTTCTGCGCATCAACGGCATCAACGGCGCCACAAGGAAGAAATCACTTACAAATCCGACATCTCTGTCGACTTATTTCGTCCATGCCGAATTTGCCACATAGATAGCCAAACGGACAATGCCAGTCGCAATCACAAGCCTACTTGTTTGCATGACCCGGCCAAACAGCCCAACGAACTTCCACACATTCTTGATTTCAGAACTGGCGAAGAATTCATCTTAGACACAGGTGCAACAGTCTCAGTTCTCAAGGGTTATTTAATGGCTGAGATATCACTCGGCGTTCTACTCTCAACAGCTACATGCGAGCCCATACCTAATTATGGTTGTCGGTATCACACACTCAATATGGGTTTACGGAGTGAATTTACTCACAACTGAATCACACAATATAATAAGCCTTGATTTCCTTTTGAAATTTCGGCTCATTGTTGATCATGCCAATCAAAATATCATCGACCCCTCCACCGGAATTGAGCAAAGGTGTTGGACACTTGCCTCCGAGCGTTTAGAGTTATAGGTCATTTAGCCAAAACCAGTGCTTCTTTCAGCAGAGATAGCAGCTCTTCGAGAACAAAAGTCGCTTTTCGATCTCAGCAAATCAGAGCTACGAGTCTCCACACGATGCATTAGAACAACCTATTGCACTCCAGAAGCGACCACTGGCTCCTGCTAAACCGAAAGCTGCCCAAGAGGAATTATAAAGGCTTTTGGAAGAGAAAATCATCAGACCATCGAAAAGTTCATGGGCGTCACCACTGCACTTAGTCTCCAAATCAAACGGATCGTACAGAGCCTGCCGAGATTAGCGCAAGTTAAATTTACATGCTTTTGGACTTAAGTGTGCTACACAGACATTTCAAAGATTCATGGACAATATACTTCGCGACGACGCCGCTTATTGTATGTCATATCTCGATGACATAATGGTATTCAGTCCAGACTTAGAATCTCATGCTTATCCAACCACGGACTTAATATCAATTGTGACCAGACGCAGATTGCAACTACATCCGTCGACTTCTTAGGGCATCTTATCACGCCACAAGGTATTCAAACTTTGCCGTCAAAGGCGAATTCAATATGGAATATCAATTCACCGAAGACTGTTAGCGAGTTGCAGAAAATTTTGGGAGTACTAAACTACTATCGCAAGTTCCTTCTGGCCTTTCAAGACAACTTTATCCTTTGTGCAGGCTCCTGCGGAATCGAAAAGGACTTAGCAAGAATTCCATCATTAGTTGATCATCCGAAGACCAGGAATCACTTTGACACCCCATCAACTCGTTAGCAAATGCCACAATGCTAACTCATCCAAATTTTCAACGACCATTTCTTCTTACGACAGATGATTCTGAATGCGCTATTGGAGCCTCTTTGGAACAAGAAATCAACGGAGTTCGGAAGCCTATCAGTTTCTACTCGCGTTCTCTCCAACCAGCAGAATCAATATACGACACTTTCGGTCGAGAACTCCTCGCCATCCACGACGCAATGCGCCATTTTATCAGCATCATTGGCAGAAGCAGATTTGTTGTTTTCACAGATCATGCATCATTAGTTAGCGCACTTCGAAACGCAACTTCATCTATCGCCAAGTACCCTGCCAGAGTGGAAAGACAGCTTTCACGTCTAAGCGAATGGCAATTTGACATCTTTCACGTCAAGGGCAAACAGAACTTCATTGCAGATGCCCTTTCCAGGCCAGACGTCTCGCTACAACCACCTTCGCCGTCGCCATTCACTGTCAACTCCGTGACACTCAGTGAACCTGCACTAACGCCATCCCTCCTGCGAACGGAACAGCGCGGTGACATTCACATTCAAAGATCAGTAGCCCGTCACCCAACCAAGTTCATATGCCGTCTCTGGGAAGGCTTACCAATTGTTTACTTCACGGGTACGCAGCCCAACAAGCCAGTTCTGCCGACCAGCCTTCAGAGAAAAGTTTTCGACTCGATTCACTCAATTTATCACCCGGAAAGCAAAGCGACTGTCCGACTTCTTACAGATCGTTTCTGGGGTCACAGACTTAGGCAGAATGTTAAACGATGGGTCTCAGAGTGTGCAATTTGTCAGAAAAACAAGATCACACGACACACTTGTTCTAAGTTGCAACATTTCCGGTCTACTTCTCGCCTAGCCATCGTCCACATCGACATAGTTCATCTGACAAAGGTTCAAGGTTTCAGCTACCTTCTAACTATGATCGATAGATTTACACGGTGGCCTGCGGCATTACCTCTTGGCACCATTTCTGCAGACGAAGTAACTAACGGTTTTATCTCTGCATGGATATCCAGTTATGGTGTTCCCAATGAGGTCATCACGGACAGAGGCACTTGCTTCTCATCTGATCGTTTCAAAACCACCTTGCGGTAGATGGGATGCATCTTACGCCAGACGACTGCCTACCATCCCCAAGCTAACGGCATGGTAGAGAGAATGCATAGGGAACTCAAAGCAGCTTTAGCATCCTCGTCCATTAATGGAAACTGGGTCGATGCACTACCTTTAGTTCTGCTTGCCATGCGTTCCCGTACTCGTGAATCCATTAAAATGTCTGCGTCACAACTCTTGTATGGCATGGATCTACGCCTGCCTAGTCAGCTCCCACGTCTACTACCCGCACAGGATGTCCCACAAGCCGAAGCTACCCGCCTTCGACTTCATTTCGGTAAAATGTCTGAACAGCAGCCGAGGCATACGCCTCGTCCAGTCTTCGTTCACCCGCAGCTCCACAGCTGCAAGAAAGTACTCGTTCGCAACGACACTGCAGTTGCACAACTACAATCAAACTATCGTGGTCCTTAGCCGATTTTGCTCAGCTTACTCAAATATTTCATTATTATGAAAGGCGTGACCCCGGCGTCAGTAAGCATAAACAGGTTGAAACCGTTTATCGAACCGCCTGATCCTGAAAGCATTGAACCTTCTACACACGTCTCAGGCTCAATCTGCCTACAATCTCAATAGCTTGCTTTGCATAACGCGTAATTGATATTTTTAACATTAATTTTTCGTTATTCTACGTATCAAAATTTTTAACTTTACGTTATTTTTCGCATTTATCTCGCGTGGCATAACCAGCTGTTCTTAGCTAACAATTGTGTAGCATTTTTAAACAGTTCTTTGGTATTATGCCATCTCTGAGGCAATGTTCGAGTAGATACATTTTTTATGCAGCTACCTTTGATTTTCATGTATATATTTTTTACATTATAATGTATGGCTCACACTGCCTATTTTGGTATGACCAACTACTTAGAGCTAACGCTTTCGTGCAGCAACACTAAGTAGTTATCAGCTTCATGTCATTGTACAGGCCACTTTCGATGCATATCTCAACTTCATTAGTTGCACAGAGACCACTCTACAAATATCATGACCACAACGTCGAGCACACACTAGCTCCTTTGGTCGTATACAAACACATTGACGGTGATTCAGCATGCCTAGGTTTAACTTAAACCTGGCAACTTCACTGGCGATATACCTCGAAATTTTTACGCTGCGGCTCCCAAATCTTACACTGCTCTATTTCGCCTCACGCGTTATGACCGGCCACTAGAGTTAACAATTTTTCTAGCAATTCCTAGTGGTTACATGGCATCATATCATTGTTGAAGCAACCAACAAGCATACTTCAGCCCAGCATTTATGGTACATTATTTTTTATATATATCTATGGGCAGAATAATAACCAGTTTCTTAACTTGGTTCGAACTCTGCCATGCATTTCTTATCTAGCCATGCCGAGAGGATTTTTTTCTTTCTTGTCAGAGAGGAAAGTGACGTAACGACACAAAGCAACTCGCCGACATATTGCGTAAATTAAATTCAGTTCAATTTACGCTGCACCAATGAGAAAAAAGCGAAATGTGCCGTTAACCAATAGTGTGCAAGTAGCCAATCCAGGCTATTTAAGCAGGGTGAATTTACCATGCAAGTCAGTTGTAGCGTTTGCCTTCTGCTGTGCGTTTCTCCAACGTGCTGTCTTCTTTTGTCACTTACGCTAATTTTGGGGCTTGCATCACACACATCGGCAATTTCAGTTACGCCATCTTGTTGCTGTAAAACTAGAGAGATTAGCCAGTAACTGTGGTAATTCAACGAGTTTACTCAGCGGGATTTCAACGTCACAACAGAAGGAACTATAACCCAAGTCAACCCGAGCTGGTCTCAAGAGTCTAGGAGGATTTATGGACACTGATGCACTAAGTGACCTTCTCGGCATTTGCCAGAGAACGCAAGACCGGCCCTGTTAAGGACTCCGAATAGAACTAGCTTAGTATTTCTGGCACTATATCTGACGTTGTAACGTTGTACGGCATTTACTTGAAGCTGGGGCGTTTACAAATTTATGGTCTTTAAACAATCAGTGAATTTAACAAAATATTTTTTATAATAAATAAATTATATACGACAATAGGAGGTACATATTTTAAATTGTAAATATGTATATAAAGTAAGATTTGTCCAGATTATGTTAAGTAAAAAACTTGTATGTATACTTAGGCGTTGAGGGTTTCGTGCGTAAATGTATTTGTGTGATATAGAGTAAACGAAATATTACAAATTTACATTCATGTATACACGTTGTAATAACATATTAAAAATAATCTGATCTTCAGCAACAATAATAGAAGAATGATTAAAAATTTGTTCAATAAGAGCAAAAATGGAATTAAACACAGAGATAAAATCTTCTTTGCTAATAGGGTTAAAAATAATGTAAAATTAAGTAGTCATCTGCTATTTATTCGGTAATGAATACACATATGCTACATGATTATTGTGTAGGGGTACTTTTCGCTATTCCTTTCTCGTTCCTGATTTTGTACCCCTACTACTTATCAATGGTTGCTACTATTAGTACCCGAGCATTCAATCAGTCTGTTCCTTTTCAGATGGTTAATATTAGAAGGCCGAAGAAAGGTTTCATGTATATATTACACCAATGTAGCACATAAATATAATTCACTGTTAATCTGGATTGAAGGAGTTGGATGGCAATAATACAGATTTTTTAATGTAAAATTATATCTTAAACACTAATCTCAGTTAGTCTAAATTGAATATATGTTTGTCAGCTGTAAAAATGGTTTTTATGCAAAAATATGTTTTAAATACCGTTCACAATTAAGCTAAATTGTCCGTCTTCTAGACGTCAAAAATAAAAGTGATTTAAGTTTATCATAGAAAATTGTTTTATGCTCAATCAGTTATTCGCGTACAAAGGTCTGAATTGCTCAACATTTATGCCATCGATTTAAAACAAATGATACATGGAAAAAGTCATCGTTAAAGGTTATCACTATAAAAAGAATGTAAATCGTTTAAGGACTTCAATGACACAACTCACAAGTGTTGAGTTCACCGTTTGTAACGATTCTATCTCAGTTCATGATATTAATATATTGTTCTCTGAAGTTCGGATAGTCCAAATCTTGCCAACTAAGCGGAATAAGTTCACTATGACACAATAGTCCACCGCGTGTTTTTTTCGTTCCGAGCGCGGTTCTGTTCTTTTTATAAAAACACTATTAATTACACATAAAATTTCAGTTCAAGAAATATCGATTAAAACTGCTTGAGACTAGAAAGAGATTGTTCCTAAAATCACAGCTAAGGGAAATATTGTTTAAGGACAGAGTTAGAATATTTGACCTTAAAGAGCACAGCGTTTGTAAAAATTGACCTTCGTTGGGTTGTAACACGGAGCCGCGTGTTACATACACCCCCCCGACAATGAAAATTAGTACACCATGAAGGGGGCTAACCTTCCAGGAAGTGTTATTGCTCTGCCGTACCGTGTAATGACTGATTTTGGCTCTGACAACACTGATTCTGGTTCTTCTATATCTCGCGGCGGCGTGACGGCTTCAGTTGGCTCGGTTGTTGATGGGACGTCGGGCGTCAATCCGATGTTAGCAAGACTGTCTGGGGGTGGCGTTCTCGTTTCTTCACCGCCTGATAGGTCTACATCGCGAAACAGCGGGTCATCTGGATCAACGTCGGCTGGGGATAGTCTGTGCTTGGAGACCGCTTCAGCTTTGCCATTAATCTCCAGAATGATGTAATTCTGACGTCGATCTAACACACGATAAGGACCGCGCTTCGGTTTGGCTAAAATCCTGTTATCCATATCGTTGTTGATGAAGAACCATTTGCAGCTATCAAAATCTTTGCGTTTATAGATTGGGCCATGTTGCTGACGTGTAGGACAGATCGGCCGATTCTGAGCGTTATACTGTAGAAAACTGCGAAGTGGAAACAGAAATGTCGGATCGTTCATCGTTAATGCAGTTTCAGAGCGTGATCGGACTAGTTCGCCAGGCAGCCGTAGACATTCGCCAAATACCATTTCAGCGGAGCTACATTTGATCGGCTCACGAGGTCTTGTACGCATTGATAGGAGTACTTTCGGTAGAGCCGCAAGCCAATTTTCTTCTGGGCTAGCCTTGAGCGCCGCTTTCAGTTCTCGGTGTGGTCTTTCAACGAAACCATTTGCTCTCGGGTTGCGAGCCGCGGTCACGGAGTGTTTGACACCGTAGTATTGCAGTAGGGCTGTGAACTCCTCTCCGAGAAATTGTGCGCCACGATCGGTTGTCACTTCAGCTGGAGCACCGAACCGAGCGAACCAATTGAGCTCTAGAGCATAACTGACAGTTTCTTGCTTCATGTCTGGAAGTGGTATGGCCTCATACCATCGAGTGGTGCGGTCCCGTATTGACAGTAGATATCGCATGTTGTTCACGGCAGGTAAGGTTACCAGATCAACGTGTATGTGTGTAAATCGGACTTTGGGCACTTGAATGACTTGTGGCGCCGTTTTGGTGTGTCTCGTCACTTTGCATTTCTGACATTCTAGACATTGTTTTGACCACATCTTGATATCTCGTCGCATGCCAGGCCAAAAATACGTTCTGGATAGAATTTCTACTGATGCTTCGCCAGATGGGTGGCTCAATGAATGGTAGACTTCGAAGATCTTGTGACGGAGTTTTTCAGGTATAAACGGCCGAGGGCCCACGTCAGTTATTTCGCACTGCAGTAGGGTTCCGTCGTAATCAAGTGATTTCAGTCGATTGACATCAAATGTCCGAAGTGATATATCATCTTGCTGAGCTGCTTGCAATTCCTGAATGCTTATAGGTGAAGGATACAGTATTGAGGCACAAAGATCTGCAGGACGGCTTAGGGAGTCTGCGACCACATTTTCTGATCCTTTAACATGAGTGACTTCATAATCATACTCGTGTATTCGTGTAAGTTGCGAGTTGACACGTCGTGAATATAAATATTCTTTCTTTCCTCTCAGCATCGGAAGTAGCGGAAGATGGTCAGTGTAGATCTTGAACTTTCGGCCATCCAGATAGGTATGGAAGTGTAGGATCGACCGGTAGATTGCAAGTAATTCTTTTCCTAACGTATCATATCGCGTCTCGCGAGGTTGTAGTTTTTGCGAATAGAAAGCGATAGGCTGGTGTATTCCATTGATGGATTGTTGAAGTACTGCGCCTATGGCAACGTCGGATGCGTCCGTTATCAATTCAAAAGGTTGAGACCAATCCGGGGAATGTAACATGGTCGCTTTGCATAGGGCCCTTTTGGCATCCTCGTAAGCCTGCATGTCGTCCACGTTGAGCTGAATCGGTTGTGATTTCTTGACGAAACGGCTTTCTGGCACGAGATATTTGTGAAGAGGTGCCAGAATCTTGGCAAGGCAGGGTACAAATCGAGAATAGTAGTTCATCTTGCCCAAGAATCGTCGTAATGCCCGAACGGTGGTTGGAGGCTGTAGATCTTGAATAGCACGAACCTTAGTAGGTACAGGTGTCATGCCTTCTTCGGAAATTTGATGACCAAGGAATTCAATTGATTTCTGTGCAAAGACGCATTTATTGCCATGAAGTCGGAGGCCATAGTCTTCTAGACGTGTGAGCAGGATCTCAATATGTTGTATATGATCGGTCATTGAGTTGGAGAATACCAGGATGTCGTCTAGATATGGAATTACAAATGGTAGACCATCTAGTATTTCGTCCATAACGCGTTGGAATGTTTGCGAGGCATTTTTGAGACCGAATGGCATATAGTGATATTCGTGCGTGCCACCTCCGGTGAATCTGAGTGCAGTATATGCTACTGAGTCTTTGTCCATCGGTACTTGATAGTATGCTTTTACTAAGTCAAGTTTCGAATACACAGCATGACCGATAGCAGATCGGAGTAGGTCGGCCGGATTTGGCAGGATGTACGAATCAGACTGTGTGCAAGAATTGAGAATACGATAATCCCCGCACACTCTGAATGTCTCTGGTTCACTCTTTGGTACTACTACCACAGGCGACGCAAAAGGTGAGCTGGATCGTGTACAGATGCCTTGTTGACGTAGTGTGGCGAATTCTTGCTCGGCAGCCTTATGTTTGTGTGGTGCCAATGGACGTGCTCGTGGAGGATGAGGAAGTGTTTTCGACAGGATGATACGGTGGGCTGTGATGGCACGCTTCCTCTTGAGGTCGGGCATGAAGGAAATAGGTTTGAAAATTTCTTCATGACGTTTCAGAACCTCGTCCAGTTGTGGTACATGAGGAACTGAAGGAATAAGCTGTATGGATGAGACTGCTTCGGCGCGAGTCGTATGTTTTAACGCTGATGTAAGCAACTGATTGTCTGCAGTGCGTATCTCTCGTGTTCTTGGACGAATGGTCAGGTCGAAGTGTTCGAGAAAATCACGTCCAATGATGTTCCGTGTCGTTTTGGCGATGATGAACGGATAATTGAAACATCTTTTTGAGTTGGAGAACGAGATAGTGTGTACTCGTACCCCAAACGTCGCTATGTTGGAACCATTGGCGCATGTCAGACTGCTGGTGTCGACTGGGTGGGTGGGTTCGAAATAATTGTGGCGTAGTAAGCTCACATCTGATCCAGTGTCTATGAGAAATAATTCGCCAGAGGTTGCGTCACGGATGAGAAAAGATGTTGATAGTGGCAACTGACGACGAGACTGGTTGCTGGCATTTGGGCGTTTGAAGCATGACTTGACTGGAGCCGTCGCTGTAAATACAATAGTTTGATTGCGCTCTACTGCGAAAGCAACGTGCTTTGAGCCATCAGACGTGGAGCGGCCAACAATCTTGGGGTGATCAGCCTCTACTGCCGCCGCGGAGGCTGACCCCACCAGTTTTCCGAGCCTTCTATGGGCGTATCCTCCTGAATTGTTGAGGGTGACCGCGCCCATCTGAACGTCGCGTCTGTGCGCGGGAAGGTGCAGCCGTTTCCGAGGCAGTAACGTGTGGAGTGGCCATAGCTGCGATGATTCGGACACCACTCCGCTGGTAACTGTGGCACTGTGGTTCGGTCTCTCGACGTCGACCTCCTGGCGCTATTCCGGGTCGGTGGACGACGGTGGTCACGCCTGCTCTGGTCGCGTCTGTTTTGGATGGCATCGACTGAGGCCAAATTTGGCCTTACGGTGAGGTTCTCGAGCAGGCTGATGAGGCGTTCATTCGTGACATTTGTTCCGGCTGATGATGTGGTGGGTTGTGATTCGAACATTCTTGGGGTGATGTGGACTTTCTCTTGGGCCGGTAGGCTGTGGTGGTGTTTCTTCCACCACTTGTCTAGACGTGCCGGCAGAACGTCATCTTGTACTTCGAGGGATTTGCGCAAGAACGTGGCCATCTCTTGTAGTGCCGGCGGGAGATTCTGTATGAACAGTCGCATTACGACTTCCTTGGGCAGGTTGAATTCTAAGGCTTTGTGCTCCATTTCCCTAAATAGCTCAGAAGGCGTGCGGCTACCTAGGGACATCTGGCTCATTAATTCTGTAAGCCTGTCTTCTCGATCTGGTGTCAAACGTTGCTTGACGGCGCGTTGCAGGCTCTGCCATGGCTGTGCACATGTGCCCTCAGTGTATTGATGCAGTATATCTTTGAGTCCGTGTCTGAAAGACATTGGGATCGTCTCCCAAGCCCTCAGAAATATTGAGCCCTCGTCTGTTATATTGGACACCTTGGCCAGTAAAGTGACATCGTCGACCCACGCATCAAGGTATTCTGGATCAAATTGACATATTTTATACTGTGTCCATGTGGTGATGCGGTTTGTTGCTGGGCTCACCATCGGGCTTCCTGTATTTCCTGAACTGGCCCTCATCTTAAGTGTATGAGTGTTGTCGAGAACAGATGGCAGTGTAACATCGTCCTCACCCGCCATCGTGCAGCTGTCTTCGAGCATTGTAATCCCGAGAGGGTGTTTTTCTGTGATATGTGTCTTAGAGTTAACTTATCTTGTAGTAGTCATCCAAATTGCTTGAATTTCTTAACTCTAGATATTTGTTAATTCTTTGCTGGCTGTGAGTTCGACGAACCGGGGCACCATAATGTAGGGGTACTTTTCGCTGTTGCTTTCTCGTTCCTGATTTTGTACCCCTACTACTTATCAATGGTTGCTATTATTAGTACCCGAGCATTCAATCAGTCTGTTCCTTTTCAGATGGTTAATATTAGAAGGCCGAAGAAAGGTTTCATGCATATATTACACCAATGTAGCACATAAATATAATTCACTGTTAATCTGAATTGAAGGAGTTGGATGGTCAATAATACAGATTTTTTAATGTAAAATTATATCTTAAACACTATTCTCAGTTAGTCAAAATTGAATATATGTTTGTCAGCTGTAAAAATGGTTTTTATGCAAAAATATGATTTAAATGTCATTCACAATTAAGCTAAATTGTCCGTCTTCTAGACGTCAAAAATAAAAGTGATTTAAGTTTATCATAGAAAATTGTTTTATGCTCAATCAGTTATTCGCGTACAAAGGTCTGAATTGCTCAACATTTATGCCATCGATTTAAAACAAATGATACATGGAAAAAGTCATCGTTAAAGGTTATCACTATAAAAAGAATGTAAATCGTTTAAGGACTTCAATGACACAACTCACAAGTGTTAAGTTCACCGTTTGTAATGATTCTATCTCAGTTCATGATATTAATATATTGTTCTCTGAAGTTCGGATAGTCCAAATTGTGCCAACTAATCGGAATAAGTTCACTATGACACAATAGTCCACCGCGTGTTTTTTCGTCTCGAGCGCGGTTCTGTTCTTTTTATAAAAACACTATTAATTACACATAAAATTTCAGTTCAAGAAATATCGATTAAAACTGCTTGAGACTAAAAGAGATTGTTCCTAAAATCACAGCTAAGGAAATATTGTTTAAGGACAGAGTTAGAATATTTGACCTTAAAGAGCACAGCGTTTGTAAAAATTGACCTTCGTTGGGTTGTAACACGGAGCCTCGTGTTACAAGGTATCAGAAATTTTCCATTAAAATGCGAATCAGGAAACCATTCGGTGTAAGTAAAAATATGCAAAATGTAGTTAAGCTAAGATAAATATTTTAAATATTACGTTCACAAGGTATTTGATCTTTTGTGTGCCCTTGATAAAAAAGAAACATTATAATGAAGAAAGAGTATGTCTAACTGGTTACAAAAAGAGCTCAGATCGCTTATAAATAGAATGATGTGTCAATAAATCAGAGTTTGCGCATTGTCACTGCCTCATAATATGTATCGCAGTCCCTGCAATAGATGATGTTCTTCGAAATACTCATATGCAACAAAATCCACTAAAAATATTAAATAATATCCACAAGTTATAAATTTATAGTGCTTCTAAGATTATTTTTAATAGAAATAAGTATTGTTCAAATATATTACGGCATATATTAATTGATATTATTTTTTATAGCTAAGTCGCGTAATGAACATCATAACACTGTAGATTAAATGATAAGTATGGCTGATGCAACTATGTTTTAAAATATTTCATCTCCTGGCCATGGACGTTTGAATATCTTCTAAAATTAATTTTCAATATGCTCGATGTCAACACAGTTAAACTGTAACACACAGTTAAGAGAAATATTGTATAAGAACAGATTTAGATTATTTGACCTTAAAGAGCACTGTATCAAACATCCTTGGGTTGTAACACGGAGGCGCGTGTTACAAAACAATCATTGATTGCGCGGATGGTGCCAACAATTATTTAAGTCAAATTTGAGAGTTTGAAGTAAACACCAATCCCGTTGTGTGAGGAAGATAAATCCTCCGCCAAATGTAAAACAACATTAACTGAAAAATTTAAACAACCATGGCTGATTGTAACGAATTTTATTTAAAAAGAATTTTTTCTTTTATTTTCCAGAACATTCTTTGTTTAAATACTTGACTTTGAATTGTGCGCCATTTTCAGTTTTCGAGTGTCCCGCACCTCGACTAGTTGCATCATCTGTTGATCTGCTGCTATTTTAAACATTTTTCTCTAGTAAAACGAATACATATTAACAATATATTTCTGCTATAATTGTCTTATATTCTGTTATTGAAGCACACATAGAAGGGACGTTCTGGAACAGGTAATTTGATTATTCTGTTGTTCACGTATATCTCCTTCCAGATTATTTGTTCGGGAGTTGGAGCGAGACAACTTTCGCATTCCGATTGCCTAACATTAAGTGTCGATTTAATTATTAAACTAACCAGACATGGAGGCTGATATTAAATTTGAGGACACAAGTAGGTTAGTGCAGGATATTGCGGATTTGAATCTAGCAGATGCGAATGGAAATATAAGCATATCAGACTCTACTATAAATTTTAGTACTTCGAGCGATCTGGCATCTATGGGGTCCTCAGACACGAAAAGAGTAGGAGCCTCTACAAAATTTGGTGACCTCGCCAGTCCAATAATTTTAAGTCTACCACAGTACAAATCTGAAAAACATTAAAGTTGGGTCGGAGATGCCCAAATGATATTTAGTGCTTATAATATTGTAAATCCAATGGAGAAATTTGTTGCAGCATGGATGGCATTGCCTGAAAATTTCCGAAATGCCTTGGAAAATTTCAGAGACAGAACTGTGGAAGAAAAGCCGTACAATGCATTTGAGTTATTAATGGCTGAAATTCAACAGAGATATCAGCCTGGAAGATCGGCGCAAATGTGCGAACTATTACGCTTAGAAAAAATGGGGCGTCAATTACCGTCCGAATTTTATGAACGCCTTTGCACAAAAGCTTCCAGGTTGAATATATCTAGAGATGTAGTCAACTCCATTTTCACAGCTGAGCTACCAATTAGGCTTAGAACCACATTGGAAGTATTTGACACTATGAGCATTGATTGGCCAACAAAACTCAGAGGGTTAGACGGCGTGTATAAACAGCAGGAACCACAAGTACATGCTGTAATAGCAGATTCTGTCACGATGCAGCCAGTCAGGGCAGATGCCGAAAACAACCTGACTATACAAGAAACCTTGCGTTTCTTATGTAGAGAAGTTGCTAGTTTACGTAGTGACATTGCACAACTTCAGAGTCAGGATAGGTATACTAGACGTCGAGGGAGTCACTCGCGTCAACGCTTCGAAGGGCCACGCGGATGGTGTAAGGCACATTGCGAGTACGGACGCAGTGCGAAGTGCCAAGGTGAAAATTGTATATACCCGCGATTAGGTGGACCCAGATGGAAAGGAAGCACAAAACCGGTAGAGAGAAATCCATCACCGGGAAAAGGACAAAACCCCCGCTAGTAGGAGCCGTAGGGGGGTTCCATTGCAAAGGCTCCCAGATATGCCTTTAAAAGGCATACTCAAAGCAAAAGATGCGACTAGATCAAATAGCACCGAAGAAGAAGGCAAGAGGGTCAGATTCTTACTAAGCGGAGATCTGGAAAACATTGCCGGATTGTCCAGCAACAAGTTCATTATTAAAGATGAATTATCTGGATTAGATTTTCTTATCGATACGGGTGCTGAGGTAAGCATAGTTAGGTCAGACGTGGTGGAAGCAGATTGCCCCACATTTGATTATCAACTATGGGCCGCTAACGGTAGTCCGATAGGAGTGAAAGGGATGAAAGAAATGTCGGTAACGTTAGGCCAGAAATCTTCCTTCCGATGGAATTTTCTAGTAGCCGATGTCAAGGACCATATCATTGGCATGGATTTCTTGACACATTTCAAGCTGACATTAGACCCCA